>RCHF01002934.1:0-20269 GCA_003987895.1 Neonothopanus nambi | reverse complement strand
GTCCCAGCAGGACCAAATGACCCTTTGTTCTCATGGAGGGACCAGCATGGGGAGGTCCACCCACTAGTCCGGTCAGCAGCACTCTCCCGGATCAATGGCATTCTAGGCTCCTGGGGCTACGGAACCACGTTTGGGCACTCACTGCGGATAGGCGGCGCATCGTATCTGCTAGCACAAGGAGTGTCACCAGAGATTGTGAGGATTCAAGGGAGGTGGAAGTCATTGGCATATCAAGTGTACATAAGGGCATTTGAGCAAGTAATATCCCGTCATCTCAAGGACGTGCCACGGTCGTAGCTCGCTCGTGTGGCGCAGTGGGGTGGGGGGGCCGTCGTCGTTGTCGACCGCAGTTTTTGCCTCACGGCTCGTGTTGGGAAGAGCGTTCGACTTGCTCCGCGTCCCGAGGACGGCTCCGCCGCCTCTCCAGCCCAACCTGCGCATTCCTGTCGAGCACCTTCCCTGATCACGAGAGACGAAGCTGGATTGTGTCAGGTGCCGGAAGGAACGAACCGGCACCAGCTTCCAGCTGAGCGGCTAGAGATCAGGTCCATGCACATTCCCACGCGCTGGCCTTCCCTTCCTCAACGTCGTCGCCTTCGCGCTCGTCGCTGGTAGTTGCAGATAGATTCCTCTTTGCACCCTCCCTCCCTTCCCATTAGAATCACTTAATCATTATCAGTCAAGTTGTTGATAGAGCATACTCTCGTAATTGTATATACAGTAGTAGCCTAGGAGCAGTAATCCATTGCATTAGAGAGTACTACAAGTGTGAGTGATCAGTCGAAGGTGTGAGATCAGGGTAGCCGAGCAAGTCTCCCGCCCACCCGAGCGTTCGACTTGCTCCGCGTCCCGAGGACGGCTCCGCCGCCTCTCCAGCCCAACCTGCGCATTCCTGTCAAGCACCTTCCCTGATCACGAGAGACGAAGCTGGAACAATGGTTTATGCAGGACGCGTAGGTCCGGGAATAATGAAGTTACTGTGGGCGCAAGAAATTCAGAAATTAAGCCCATGTCCAGAATCATCCTAGATTCACGCACAAGGTGGTATATAAAGATTGTTGTTGGAAGTATATGGAGCAAGCCATGAATAGGTCTGCGTCGGAGAAGTACTTTCTGGGACAAGGTCTGTTCAAAAACGCCTCTTAAGTACATTTTTGGGATCAGCGGTGGTGGTAGTATACCCGAAATCTCCTTCAACCGTCTACACTCTACGAGCACGTCCTTCAAGCCTTGCACGTCGTAGGTAACCAATTCCGTCACTTCTCTGCCAACCAGCGCTTGACCCGGATTTATAGTTAATTTCAAACCTGTAAAGGGAGGATCAATATACCGATAGTTTCTTTTGGGCTGCTGAGGTGGTGTGATTCGCACCGGAACGCTGTTGGCTAAGAGCAGACTGAGAAGAGGCATGAACGTCCAATGTTTCGGGCTTTATTTGGGCCATCGAAATTGTAAAATCGCCATAGACTGGGAACACACGATGTATTTCGAACTCGTTTGTTGAGAAAGGCTTCTGCTTGAAGATGAAAACGCTGTGGAGTATGTCAGCGTAACCTCTCCCCTGGGTCATATCGTTGCTACTACTAGAGAACTCACCTGCCTTCTTCAGTACCGTTCACTTCATCGACATGAGTCACCACAGCAACGATCCTCTTCACGACTGAACTCTTGGGTGGGCTCGTGCCACCTGAGTTTGGGGACGTTGGTACATCATTTGATGAGTTCTGTTCTAGAGAGTCGAAAACTTTCATCGTGTAAGCTTCCAAAATGAACTTAATTTCGTCCGAAGCTCGAAGTAAGAGCCTAATAGAGTTCTCTAGCTGCGCTGCCATTGTGAAGAAGGTAGAGCAAAGAGTGTGGAGCAGTCAGCGTCAATACAGATGTCCACCAGAACGGTCGGACGACCTCAACATGCAGTGTACATATCCCTATTTTGGAAATAGCCCCTAATGCAAGGCATACGACTAAGTACTTCAAAATTTTACATTGTAGTACAAAAGACCAAACTGATTTCAAAAACTGATTTACACTCTACTTGTCTTCAACCTTATTTTCCAGAAGGTATCGAGGTTTGGACCTTCTCTGTTGATAGCATCATGAGCCAACCGTTACTATCATCGTGGTGGCCTGGTGGCCTTGTTGCGCTTGTTCTTTCCCAGATAGGTGACTGGACCGCTACAAGCCAGCTTGTCCTTCGTCCAAAACGCAAAAGGCTGGAGTAGACACTTTCTTGGATGTAGTTGTCCCAACGCCCTCGATATTCGAGCAAGAGCAACATACGAATAGGTCGAAGAATGTTTTGTTCTCGTATACAAGCTGAAGTCAAAGAGATCAGGGTAGGGCAGCCGGCTCAAGCGAGGGCGTATTCCAGTGCCGACACAGTCAGACAAACTACGACTCGAAGAAAATGCCGAAGAAAACAATTTGAGATGGGCTTGAGGTGAATGCGGCGTGGCTGGAGGTAAAAGTACGGACTTGAGGGCATCATCTCTATTTATGGGACTAGGTGGGTCCCAAAGCATACCACAGACCGCAGAAAGGACATTCGGAGGCTGGGAAGTAACAGCGAAAGGCAGAGTTAGAGCATTGATATTTGATGTTCGTGAGAGCGCCGACAATCCGTCATCGTAATTTGCGGAACGGCTGAGCGAGTTATTACAGGATCCGACCTCCGACGCAGAATCCTCCTGGTGTGATTCAGGAGGAGGAAGCAGTTCAGATCTTGATGAAAAGGTGCTTTCTGGCACCGCAGGAAAAGAAGGGAGTGCTTCGAAAGTAAACGCCATAGGAACAGATTGTAATTGAACACGATGATTCCTTCTGTGTTTTTCTGTCTGCCGAGACTGAGTATAAGCATTACGTAGAAATTGCGACTGTGCCGCTGATCGATTGCATAGGAAAAGTTCCTTCTTTGCATGCCATGCTTCACGAAAAGCTGTTTCGTCAGAGAATTCCTATAACATTCACATAGATAACAAACACACCTTGATGAACATTTTCTGCCTGGTTTGTCGCGACAACTACTTCGATTGCAACTTCTTCATCAAGTATGCGATCAACCGGTTCAGGAATAGCGTCTTGAGAATGTACTTGCCTACAGAGTGACAAAAGTGACGACCAGAAGGTGGTCAGAAAGAGAGACCCATGGGTCATTGGGAAGAAACTTCAAGAAAGAGACTTTTGCCTGACCACGTGGTAAACTATAGGCCCCGGAGTCCTAAGTCCTTTGTTGGGCCCTCTTGAGGCTTCGTCTTCAGCTCCTGCGCGTAATCCAACGTACAGCCGGTTAAGAACCCAGACCAAAAAGTTGAATGTCACCGAGCTTGTGGGTTCCGGAAGGACCTGCCACTACGTATCAATATTAGCCGTTGTATTCTTTTTCTTGTTCACATATTCGAGTAAGTTCCGGTCACCCGAGTGATTGTACAGGCTTCCAGCTTCGTCTGCGCAAGCCGTGGTGTGGTGACAAGCAAAGAGGAGGTTGGGCTGGGCATGCGGAGCATGCGCGGACGCGGGACGCAAGGGGCCACCCGCTGGGTGGGTGGGCACCATGCGACCTACGATTTCTTGTCTTCACACCACTGGAATGGACCAAACAGCATTGACAGAAAGCGCTTGTGATATATTTGGGTATTTATGATGGAGCTAGTTGCATGTAGATTAATGATGGATTAATGTTAGGTACTATGTAGTCAGAGGAATGAGACTGTACTCGGCTATGAAGCTAATGAAAGAGTGGAATACTAAAGAGGGAAGCAAGCGACACGACTGAGAAACGAGAATGGCTGTGGGTGACTGCTATATGAATCAGTGTGATGTATGAAACAGGGAAAGGGCAGGTGGGTAAAGGAAAGCGAGCGAGAACGACTGGAGAGCTGCGATAGGAGAAAGCCTGCTGAAGCTGGTGCGTTAGTGACGACGAAAGCGAAAGCGCGAAGCGTGGGAAACCACTCACCACCACTAATGCTTGCTCAGCTGGAACTGGCGGAGCCCGTGCGAGCTCCGCGCAAATGACTCCAGCTTCGTCTGCGCAAGCCGTGGTGTGGTGACAAGCAAAGAGGAGGTTGGGCTGGGCATGCGGAGCATGCGCGGACGCGGGACGCAAGGGGCCACCCGCTCACCCAGCCAAAGAACCACTGCAGGTGGGCCCTGGGCCAACCGCCAGCCCAACCTACTTGCCTATGAGCTTCGCGTGAGGTTAGCAAGATGTCTAGATGCAACCTGTTCAAAGGCTCTGATATACAACTCAAATGCAAGGGATTTCCAGCGACCAGCTAAACGGACAATCTCAGGGTTGACCCCTTTGGCTAGGTAGAATGATGCTCCACCAATTCGGAAGGAATGACCAAATGACGTGCCCCAACCATTTCCGCCTAAGATGTCGTTGATGCGAGCCATCGCTGCCGCTTTGGTCATTGGTCGAATGAAACCTTTGGTGTCTCGCCACGAGAACAAGGGGTCAGACACTGCTGCTGGGGTTACTTTTGCTAAGTTTGCGAGTGCTCACAAGGGACACAGTGACTCGTCCTCTTCCACTAAAAAGACGTTCTGGCATTCACCCGGCTTGGCAGTCTTTGCTGAAGGTAAACAAATTGTGGCGTATGTTCGGCCATCAAGATCGGACCCAAATGTCGCATCTTTTCTAGTGGGGTGAAGGTCTGGGTTGAAGTCTTTTGCTGCCTTCACAGACACTTCGCCGAAGCGCATAAGACCGAAGAAAGCACATGAGCACATCGCCCAGATGCAAGCGTCGAAGGATGAGGAGAGGTTGAGGGATGCACGCAGTGTGTGCAACATGGATAATGTGATTGGAGGGCGAGGAGGGCGGGAGCGCTTCCCTGCAAGCATGCGATCCATCCCTCTTAGGGACCACTTGATTCTCTCATGGTCTTCCTTGGATAGAGGAGGTGGGAAGCCCTGGGCAAGGTGCCAGGCTCTGATGCCAGTGAGATATTTATGTGCTGTGCTCACAGCCACAGGTTCATAAGGTACGAAGGGGGCGGTTGAGAAAACAGCGTTATTGGGGTCGGGGTCAGCGACAACCCAAAGAGCAAAGCAGTGCAGTATTGGGAATGAGGCGGGAAGGCAGAGAGACTCTGGGATGGAGAAGACGTCGCAGAAGACATGGAACTTATGTAGGGCTGACCCATAGCCTTCGGAGTCTTTTAGCGAAGCGTGTGATGTGAGGTTGAAGAGGTTGGAGAATAAGGCTGACTCAATGATATAAGCTGGGGGAGTGTTGACCCCTTTCCAGAGGAAAATGCGTTCGGCGGCTGCACAGGGTGGATGAAGGGTTGAAGGCTTTGGCTTTAGAGAGGGTATGTGATCCAAAATGAAGAGACCTGGCTCAGCAGGAGCAGGCACTATCTGAACAGCAGAGGCAGGGAAAGCTAGAATGGTAGAAGCTTCCCTTCCAGGTATGAAGGAAGGTCTAAATAGATCCGCTGGGTGGCCGCAGGGAAACCATGGAGGAAACCAGCAATGTCGCTGCGTGACAAGGCATCGACCACGTTTTCGTGACTGGTGACATGGACCGCTGATAGGGAGATGGCGTTCTTGGCTAGGAGGCGATAGATCTCTTTTACGACATTGTTTGTGTTGTAGTTGCGGGAGCGGCCTGCGTTTATGGCATGAACCACCCCACTGTTGTCCGACCGGACCAGGAAACGGTTCATGGCAGTGTTGTCGAAGCGGAGGAGGCCTACTTGTAGAGCCAACCGCAGGCCTAAGTCTACAGCCACGGCTTCTGCCCAGCCGATGTCGAATTTCTGATGTGGCCCAACGTGGAAGTTTGCTGCCCAGCGCCATACTGCCCAGTACTGACCAACTACTACACCAATTCCGAATGAGGTGCTGGCATCCCCCCACCACCCCAGGTCGGCTGGTGTTGGGTGGCAGATGGGCATGCTGTTGGGTAAGATGGCTATGAGCTCGCTGATCTGCTCTAGGTCCTGCCAAAGGTAAGGGGGTGGGTGCAGGTGAGCACGTGGAGATTTGAACACTGATATGAACTAGTTGATGGACCGTATGAATGGACAGATGAGGAGAAAGATGCACGAAAGATGGATCAGCTTCCCCTGGAGAGATTCAGCATCTGAGAGTGAGAATGTGTTTGTGAGAACAAGCCAGTCCTCCAGGAGGAGGGTGGTTCTCTCTAGCTTCTCGGATGGTAATGCTATGGCTTTGTGTTCGAGATCCCAGTCGAAACCAATGTAGCGCTGGGTTGAGGCAAAGCGATGTAGCTTTGGTATGCTCCAAGGGACTCTGAGATTTCCAGTTAGAGCGATGAAGCTTTCCTCTGTCCACTTTTCGCCTGGCAGCCGGACAGCAAAGAAGTCATCTACCCATTTCAGCAACCTGATGATGCCAGCGGCTGCATATATAGCTACTAGCATATCGGCAATTGAACCGAAGATGCCGGCGCTTGAGGCCATTCCAAAGCAAGCAGCTCGGTCTACTCTCACTGAACCTCACCAGAAGACGCACAGGGCATTTTGTTGGGATGGGCAGATTGGGGTAATGCGATAAGCTGCTGATACATTGAAGGTTGCTGCTTGGGCACCTGGGGGTAAGGAGAGGATGAGGGCACACGTGTCTGCGAAGGATCCCCAGGCGGTTGGGAAGTCGTCGGAGTTGATAGCTGAGTTTACGGATTGGATAGTGGGATGGTTGCGTGGGTATGAGAGGTCCTGGACCAGCCGCATCTTGGTGGAATGGGGCTTGGGTACCAAGCCTAGAGGTGCGGAGCGGAATGGCCCTATTAGAGCCTCCAATTCGGAGGGTGAGTAAGGATGGGAATAGCGGCCAGCTGCTTCTTCTTCAGCTATGTACAAGTCTATGAACGATTGGTCTAAGGCAGAGGATTTGTGATTTTCGAAATAAGAGGTATTAGATACTGGGGTGACACCTGTCTCGAACCCATTGCAGATGCCATTTAGTACATGACGCCACTCCTCTAAGATGCCCAAGTTGAGGAGTAATGCTTCGATTTTCTCAGGGTCTAGGGGGGTGACAATGCGTCTCGGGTCTTCACTGTGAGGCCAAGGGGCAGCGAGAGGCGCCGTGTTCACAAGAATGGCAGATTGAACATGAGTGCTCGAAGGAGCAGCTAGATCCGTATTTGCACTCAGACATGCTGAGCCAGATGAAGCAGTATGGTGTGCTGCTGGCAGTCTGGAGGATGCTGTTGCCTCTTGGACCCTTAGTGAGGATGGGTACCGGCTTTCCGGCTCGGGTCTTTGGGTGAGGGCATTTTGGGGGAAGATGGCCTGTGTAGCCACACCGAAAGCACAACTTTGAGGACTGCGAGGGGCTGTTTTCCGCTTGAGAGGAACTGCTATCCACTCGAAACGAGCTACTGTCAGAACGAAAGGACCGGAAACGGTCTCAAAAGGAACGCTTGGAGGGTGACACCTCCCAGTCTGGGGAAGCTTGGTGCTTTGATGGTGTCGAAGGAGACCGGAGGTGTTTGCCTTGAATGAGGGATAGGCGCGCGGAATCCAATGTGGAGATATCGATGGACGGGTCGTCCACCACAGCCAGGCGTTGTTCTTTGTCGTAAATAAAGGCAATAAGCCAGCTCCCAGTTCTAGCTGCAATACCTTGCACAATCCTATGGTGATCAACTAGGGCCTGTTTGCGCTGTAGGCCATGGTGGGCAAATGTCTTTTCCTCTGCAACCATTGCAGCTGACAACCATTCTTCAGGCTTGAGGCTAAGCTCACCAGTGCTGCTCAGACCTTTGCGGACCAACTTTCCGTTGTCGTTTACAGCCAGCTCTTCTTCAACTGACGAGTTCAGTTGGGATGAGTAGCAGACGATGGTTGAGTAAGGGATGTAATGGAACTTTTTGAAGGCAGTGTCCACTCGAGGGGCAACATCTGGGATGAAAGGCAAGGGAAGTGGGTAAGCGGGGGTTCACGGCGAGTACAGCAGGAGAGGGTAAGACTAAGAGAAGGAGCCTGGTGACAGCTAACGGCTCAGCGGCAGACAGCAGTACGGCACAACGCCGGAACAGCGCAGCAGACAGCGAGGGGACAGCAAGCGGCACGGCACAACGCCGGCAACAATACAGCGGACAGCATGACAGTGGGTAACAGCACAACAAGGCTGGGACAGCACGGCAGCGGCGGGACAGTGGGGGGGATGGCGCAGTGGGATGGTAGCGAATGGACAGGATGGGGTATGATGAAGCGAAGGTACTCACTCGATCTAAAGATGTTTGCTGTTTTGCCTGGGACTGGGTCAGCGAGGACTGGTTTCTTCTTCTCTTCTGCTTGGTTGAGATGTTCCAACACCGACGCAAGAACACTTGCGTTGTTCGAGTAAAGCCGGTGGCCTGGTGCAGGCACGGGTGGTTGGGTAGCTACAGGTTGGTTATCTACAGAATGGTTCACTCTGTTCAGATCTTCGGCAGGTGGACGAGTAGTCCGGTTTACACTTGGAGGCACTGAGGTCTGACGAGGTGGGGAACCGCCCTGCGCGGTTGAATCCAGGGCTCGGAACGAAGGTAAACGAGAGCTCGAACTTGGATCTGCATTTTGTAGATTGAGGCCATGGAGATCAGAAGACATTGTGGATTGTGGCTAAGATACGAGGACAGGAGGAAAGTGACTACGAGAACAGAATGAAAGGCTACGAGAAAGGAAAGCGAGCGAGAACGACTGGAGAGCTGCGATAGGAGAAAGCCTGCTGAAGCTGGTGCGTTAGTGACGACGAAAGCGAAAGCGCGAAGCGTGGGAAACCACTCACCACCACTAATGCTTGCTCAGCTAGAACTGGCGGAGCCCGTGCGAGCTCCGCGCAAACGACACAGCCTCTTCAACAAAAGATATCACAATGACACTGACCTGACCGCTGTCACTGCGGATGGACGTAGAGACGCACGGACCATCCATCACATGACAATGACGTAGATATTCTCACATTTCCCCGCATTTTCGTCTGCGCACTTGGTAAATGAGTCAAAGCGGTTCTGGTCCTTTCTGGGCTCATCGTCGTCCACAGCATGAGAACAAACTCCAAGAAAGGGCGGACAGAGTCGGGCAATAAATAAAAGGAAGTCGGAAATTCATTTATCATCATCAAAGCGGCTAAAAGAAGGCTCTAGAATTGTTGTCGAGGTTACTTCGCCCTTTTGTTGTCACGCGACAAGCGGCAAAGGCCAAGGTTGCACCACATTTAAACCATCTTTCCAATAAAGGGGTGGCGTAACCAGAGACCCTATATAAATACCTCTCCTTTCCTTCTTCTCCTCATCCACTTTCCACCACCAACACTCTTCAACAACTTCTCTTTGCCATGACCCGCACCGAGCGCTCTGCTTTCCCTCGTGCTGTCCTTAAAGACCGTTCAATCTCTCGCTCGGGATTCGATAAGTCTGTTCGTAAGGACGGTGGCGGTCCCCACAACTGGGGTCGTCTCGGGGATGAAGCCGAACTTGAGTTCGCTGCTCTCGATGACGAGTATCTTGAATTCGAGAACGATGAGTCTGCGAGCAACTCCGGTGGCTCCGACACGTCTTATTGTGAGTCTTGATTTCGTACATTTGACTATGTTGAATAGCACTCAATCCTTTCCTGCAGCTGAACAAGTCAAGAAGCCCCTGGAGAGCTCATCTGCTGAGGATGAACTAGAGGCTGCTAGGCAATTCAGGAAGCGCGCATTGAAGGGCGAGGGTATGTCTTCTTGATGTCGGTGCTCTCATTCCTATGATTGATTGTCTGTTTCCATAGTCGACCTTGCTGCCATTGCTCGTACCTCCGGTGCCGCCTCTACTTCTCCTCCCAAGGCCACTATCCCCATTACCAGTGATGCTCATGTTAGTTGTTTCCTTTTCACGTATATTCCGGATCTCATAATATCTCTCTTTCTCAGAGTTCAGTCTCCGTTTAATTTAATCATAACGTAGTATCAACATGAACCTTCTTGGTCATCATTACATTTCCGTTCCGTTTGTCGTTGATGAAAGCTAAATCACTGTACCCATAGCTCGTATTGCAGAATCCCGAATCCCTCATTTGTAAAAGTAAATAGCCACACGAATGTTACTGCTTGTACTGCATCAATCTGGCCGCGTGTTGCATGAGGGTCCGTACATTCAATGAGGGCTGTCTCCCGCATAAAAGCCTTCAAGGTCATATGCTTTTTGGTCCCGCGTTCAGAGCCCAAGGCATCAAACAGTCTAATCAGTGTTTGGCAGGACGTGACCAAAAATTGTATTGAATGACTTGCAAGAGCGTTGGTGCAAACTGCTAGCTATATAAAGCTCAATCCTCGGACGTTATCACAGAAAGAAGGCACGTCAACAATTCAAGTTGAAGTACTAGGTTTGAGACTTTAACCGTAATGAGAGTACTCGAGTATGAACCGGCTATGAGAATAAAAGATACCTCAAACGATATCTCAGAAAGTGAGAACAACTGAACTATACCGAACATACGTAGTATTCACACCGAGGGGATCTAGTGAGTCACGCGGCCACTAAAAAGTGATATAAGTTTCAAAAGATAGATCCACGTTAATGGAGTCTAATGCGGTCAAGTTCAATCCAACACACTACATATCAGTTGAATGGCGAGAGATAGTTCTTCTCTTCTAACTTCTCCATGATCTTCGGGTGCATTGACTTCGGCACTGCAAATGAAACTTCAAGGGCATCTCCAGCGGAGCGCTCGGCAGTAGGATTCGCAGGTAAGATCCTCGCGTAAAAGGGTACTTCCAAGACATCAGCAACATAATATTTCGCTTTAGGATAGCCAAAGTTCACAGATTCTTGCCAGCTCAACCTGTTCGTTGTTGAGGTAAATTAGCGGGGCAGGTAAAGGTGAAAAGTGGGAGCGAGTGAATATTGCAAAACAATCTAGGCGGAATGACACTACTCACGATGCCATAGAGTTTGTGACCAGGGTGTGCGGTATGAGAGAGAGAGCAAAAACCCCAGTCCAGTCGCCCTTCTCTGCACAAGAGTAGAGGAAGTGTTCGCGTCTGCGCAGGATTTCCGCAGCATTTTCTGGCTCGCGAGCGGCAGCAATAGCCTGACGAATCTTCAAAGCAACTCGACACGGGTCACGAGCATCGCCGTCTTCAAGGGGTTTGGTAGGCACCTGTAGCATTGAGCTTAGTACGTCCAAGCTTCGATCAAAGCATGGGAAGCATAAAAATACGAAATGCACATACGAGCGTAGCCAAGTTTCCTGCTACCTCCGGTCTACTCCATTCAGAAGAGAGTCCGCGAAACTGAGCAGATGAATAAGCGTAAGCATTTCATAGATTGTCCCATAGAGGAGCGAATGCAGAAAAACTTGAAACCAGAATACTCACCCCGACAGTACAGCTGACTCGTTGAATATCATAACTGCATTGATGCACGGCGCTCGCAATATAAGCACTCAGACAATCCTGTATTGAAACCTTGGAACCAAGACATTGCTCTATATTTTGACGAAGGATATTCGCCTTAGTTCGCGGAACTGTCCAACGCACTCCAATGTTGGGTGGGTCGCTGCTTGTAAAGGCAGGAGACGATGTTTCAGACGTGGCGCCCATGTCTCTCGTAAAAACAAAGCTGTCTTGCGGCTTCGTACCCTCAACAGCAGGATCAAAGAAATGCTCGCGCGCAAATGACGGGAGAGGATAAAGCGGATCAAGGCCTTGGTAGTTGCGAGAAAGAAGGCTCATGAACCGAAGTCTAGTGGTGCCATCACCTACAAAGAAGGTCAATACTTTCGCAGGTGCTCTGCGAACTTATCAATACAGGAAGTACCTAAAATATGATGCCAGGAAAGCCCCAACATAGTCTTCTCCGCTGAAAGGGTAATTTTCAAACTAGCCAGTGGCAAGTCTGCATTGATGACCTCATGCGGAGCACCCATGTGAGGATGAAGTGCATATACTGCGTCGGGGGCTTGAGATACACTGTCATCAAACTGAGACGCACTGACACATTCAACGACCTCAACAGGAATCGGAGAGTCTGTGAGGAGAATCTGGAAGGTGGGGAGTCGATAAGTAAGCAAGTATGTGATGCCATGTCATTCACTGGTGTAATTACCTTCCAGACCGCCGCGCTGTTCTTGCGGAGTCGTCCACAAGCAGAACGGTAGACAGCCAGTGTCTTGGAGAGTGCAGTGCGTAATCTATCGACGTCCAACCTTGCGGATATTTCAAAGACAGAGTCCACCTTGATCGTCGTGAACAGTGAGAAACCTTGTGAGCCACTGAAAATTCAGACATGGAACTGACCCAAACCCACAACAGGTCGTTATATGTAAGCTCTATTTCTGTAGGAGCATAGAGATCTATGCTGCTATCAGGAGACACTAGAAAATTATAACTGTCGAGATATGTTCAGTTGCAGGGAAGAGACATACATACCTAGTAGTTGTTTCTTCATAGTACTCGAGGTGGTACGTCTGAGATGGCCGCAAAACAGAATATAAAGGGATTTACCCCATTCCTCTTCACCGAGTGGTAGTTTGCGGAGCCAGATGGAACCGAGAAGTAACAGGACTATCAGACGTAACAGTCGACAAGCAATTGATATTTTAGAGCGTCTCGTCAAGTAAGAGCCAGTTAAATCATGCAATCGATTCGATTCAGAGGCAAGGGTAACACGTCGAAATACAGAGTAGTGAAGGATTGAATGATGAATTTAAATCGGGTGCTCTCAAACGTAGCAGTTACGGAAGTTGCTCATGATGCACAGGCCAGGATTTTGCTTCAACGTTCGAGTTGTCAAAGTGAAGTTCAAATTTAGACGGTCCGAGTTTAGTAAGATCGTTTACGCACATCTTATTACGTACTTTTTTTAATAATGCCGCGGCCTGACTCCGACCTCTATCATGTTCTTGTGCCGGTTCTCCTCCTCCTCCTCCTTCCGGTTCTCTAAGTTCAAGTAGAACTTGAAAGGACATGGAATTCCGGACGCACCTTCGAATTCTGACAGGCAAAATTTGGCTGCAGGGTCGTAGATGACGCCCAGACTTGGCTGTCCTTATAGTCAAAGACTGGTCAGGGATCGTCGGGGCCGATGATGTGACCACCAGCATTCCGTGGACGAAATAGACTCTAGAGGATAAGTAAGATTGTAATTCTTTCTGGCATCGTTTGGGTGAAGATTTCAAAAGACGGTCAACCTCAGCACGTTTACGCATCGTACCGATGTTCTTGTTTGGTGAGATATGTATATATATTCGTGCTTACAGCTACATATTAGGTTTGACTTCTCGTTTCCTTCAGCGCTGCAGCGATTAATAGATTTGGTAATATCCCTATTCCTATCGCTTGATTGCAATAGAGAGGGGCCGATCATCCGATGTTCCTACGACGTGAGTGGCTGTATTCGCCTTCAAGTTCCTCCATCTTTACTATAATTTGACTGTGGTTTATGAACGAGTTCTTGACGTTCTTACAGTGATATGGCGAAATGAATGCGAGGATTTGATTCCATGGATTCTGGGCAAGACAGAAACTACACAGATGCACAGGTATTATTGAGCTTTCCGAACGAGGATAATCAGTTGGAATTCGAAAACTCTACTCTGACAGGATATTTACATCAGAAAAGGAGAGGTTCCACTGCCATCCTCATGTCAGACAGATATTCAAGAACTGAAATACAAAGCAAGACTCACAAACACAATCGTCATCAGGATTAAACTCTTCCATAAGTCGATCAAATTGACCTATACCCAAATCTTCTGGAAGCTTAGACTGATCTTTCGTCTTAACCCATTCCCCGAGATCCACGTCTGTTACATAGCATCCAACGGGCGGCGACAAGACTTTCCCATCAGCGCAAAAATTCTCCCCAAGATACACCTTGATCTCAGACTCGTCTTGTGTTTCTTCCTTTTTGGCTGGAGCCTCGACTTCGCTGCCTATGATAATTCGATTCGAAGATTGGTTTGCCTGCGATGAGAAGAAGTAGACTTTGCGCTGCCTGGAGGTATCCGGGAGGAAAATGAGTTCTTTCGGTACAAGCACGGAGGGGGTCGTGCCAGTGGGTTTGCCCTTGTTTGGGTTGAACAGCTCGACGCGATAGACCTTCAGTTGGCTCGCGGCTCCGGCGAATGTGAAGTAAAGCCTTGAAGGGCTCCATGTGAGAGTGTATGGGAGGTGAGAGACTCTCAGCGAAGAGACGGAGCCTAAGGAAACCCGAGCGCGGTGAATCAAAGTGGGAGGGCATCGAGAAATTCGTCGTTGACATAGATGATAGGTGGATACCATGAGCGCTAGCTTGAGGACATCTTCACTCTGCTGACGCTTCCTAGAACTCGGAGGAAGATGCCCTTCGAACGATACTACATGCAAGTATTGTCCGCAAGGGGAGAAGCGGCATTTCATGAAGATATGGCGTGCTAGAAAATTACATTAGAATATACGTTATCCATGTGGAAACCAGATCTCACTGTGTGCGGTGGATGGCCTGAGCCGTCGAGTGAAATACGTGTTAGCCAAAAAGTCCGCAAAAAGAACGTCGCCACAACTGAGTGGCCAGACCAGAAGAGAGCTATTGGGGTGCAATGCCGGAGGCGAGTCATGGAGAGCATAACGAAGATACTGCGAAAATCGGAAGATTCTGGGCTGATCCTTCGACGTGTCGAGGACAGTGATGGTACCGTGTATCGCGTCAGGAGGGACCTGTGAATGTACTGACTCCCGTCGATGATTCGGACGATCTCTTTCAGCCTCGCAATCCCATAAGCAATCCTCATCATCGTTGTGGAGACGACCGTAACCAGTTATAGCAGATAGGGAGACAGACGAGGCTTCAGATTCCGCATCAGAGTCTCCATCTGATTCTTCGTCTTGTTTGTCAGTTTCTTTTTCCACTTCTTCCACTGAAGTATCGCTCGTATCATCAGCATTGCTACGCGTATCGTCGGAGTCGTTTCCAGAATCACTGTCGTTATCCTCTTCACTGTTTTCATCAGTGTCGGAGTCTATGTCAGACTTGGGACCAGCCCAAGGAGTGATGGTGTCGTCTTCAAAAACAAAGTCGTTGGAATGCTCAGATGAGCACTCGCTCCAGGTCTCGTATGCTTCATCATCCTCTTCTTCGGATGACTCGCTGTCTTCTTCCTCAGATAACTCATCGTCCTCGTCTTCACTCTCATCATGCCTCTCCTCCTGCTTGGATTCAGGAACAGTCTTCGCGCTCCCCGCTTCAGCCTCTTGAAACCGCTTGGTAGCGGTCCTTCGTCGTGTAGCAAGTACGATGTAATCTCCTTTAACGGCCCATTCTTCAAAGTATTCAGGAGCTATCTCTTTGGGAGATGCGTTATGAGTTGGCAGGGGACGGTAGCTACCAGACTCGTTGAGGGTATAGAGCTGGGCTCCTAGACGAAGGGAACTACAGTCTTGATTAAACGATGCTGGCGCTGCTAGGCCAATTTCAGATGCCGGGGTGGCTTTCTCCTCAATTTTAGGCGAGTACGTCGGCCAGTTTGTAGATATTTCGTCTGTCACGATGGTTTGTTGCTTGACAAGATTGGGAGCAATCGTTCCATTGATGGTCCAGAATTCGCAGACGAAAGTGAGTGATCCAGTTTTACGATCATGAGAACTGCAACAGAAAGATAAAATATCCAGTTAATGACTCGTTCCTATTAGCAATAAAAATATCACTGATCACTCACTCGAGGCGGAGGATTTTCAGACTGTTTCCAACAGCGCACATCTCCTCGCACAAATAACCCTTGCTTCGTTCAATAGTTTCATCCTCCTTTGCCTCAAAAGCGAAGCTAAGATATCTTCCGTGCATATTGGACAAAAAATTCGATCTTCCCAGCGCAGACCACCAACACCGATCCACCTGACCTGCATACGGGAGCAAGACACACTTAGGCTCACCGCACCTCGTACAATGCAACAGCGTCCTCCACTCGCGTAGGAATAACCGATAGTTCCTCAGTAGAGTCCTATGCTCCTCAGAATATAAGAACCACTCGGGTAGCACCCTCCGAAGAAACTTCCTATCCTGAGCATGAGCTGAGCTGAATATACCGAATTGCGACCCCACCCAGAGGCTTTGTGCCTGGATACATGTCTGAAAGTTGGAAGACATAATAAATTCTTTGACAGATTTTTGGAGCGACGCAGGGTGATCGAGAACGGAGAGGTCATCGAGGTGTTTGTCCCAGTATTTGGCGCTGTAGATGAGGAATCGGTGTTGATTGACTGGACTTCCTAGTCCATCGCACCATTCCCCGTTTGTATCCTTGCGAAGAAGGACAGAGTAGCGAGGCTGAGTGAGATATTTCAGACATGCTGATGCAATAGCGTTGGGGCTGATACGGATGCAAGAGGACGTGCATAGGATGTTGTCATCTGGTGCTTTGAAAATGTCTGGGTGTTTAATCAGGAATGTCTTCACGGTGGAATGGAACAAATGGCAGGTGAAGTCGTCTACGCCGTCGTTCTCTGAGTTTCGGGAGACCTCAATGAGAGGCGAGAATATGCTTTTGAGCTTTTCAGTGAAGGGCATGGAAGATTCGAGACTATTGGCATTTCGGAGAATACCGATTGCCTCGCGAATCTCCTTGATTCGGAGGGGCCGGCGTGCAAAAGCAACCAGTGCGAATACCTCGCTGTGCGAAACGGATGAGGAACCGAGCGATTTAAACACCAAGCGTATCAAACTTACCAAGCCAATTGTCTGTGCCGGGAGTCGATTCTTTGCAGTATCTTCGCATATTGATCATCCATACTGTCGGGGTGACCTCTCGCAATAAACGTCTTAAACTTGTCCAAATCATCGGCAGATTCTTTCAAGTCAGACACCATGAGCCGTGCCCAAAGGAAATTCGCTTCCTCGTCCGCACGAAGAGTAAGCTGGAAGAGCATCTCAGTAGCTTCGAAGGGAGGTATCTCCAATTGAGAAAATTGCGGCATTAACGTGTAAAAGAGGTAAAATTGCACGTCACTTTTGGCTTTATTTCTGATATCGATATCGCTAGGTGAATACTTCGCAAGCAGTTCGAGGATTTGATGATGTCCCTGGCTACTGCACCACAACCGCACGTTGCCTGATCCGTTCTTGACCAGGCCAGCGATGAAGTCAACCACAGTCTGAGCAGCTTGCCAACGGGATTTGGAGCTGAGGTGGTCGAAATGATCAAGCTCTTCGTCAAGTCCATCAAGGAAGAAGAAAACATCGGGAAAACCGGAGGTTTGGACGAGCGCCTGTAGGACCTCCTGTACGTTGGTGAGCGAAAACGAGTTCCGCTGTGTCTTTGCATACAAGTCTTCCGGTACGCGGTGGTGACGGTCCCAGTATATTTGAAATAGCCTATCGGCAAGGATTTTCAACGTTACCACTGCGTCGTTGCTTCTGTCAAAGTGGAAGAAATGGTAGACGATAGCGGCGGTGGGGTGGGATTCTTGGGCATCCTGAATAGCACGGGAACAGAGGAAGGTTTTTCCTGAGCCTGGAGGACCATGGATCCATAGGACCGTAGACGGGATGGTGAGGTCGGTGTTACTTCCTCCAGCTTTCCATGCACCGTATATGTTGTTCGCGACTAGCCACTGGCAGGTATTCCCTACCCGGTCCGCGATATTCGCTTCATGACGCATGGTATTGAATCCGTTCGCTTCTTGGGAACCAAGCCAGGTGCATAATTTCCTATAGCGATCGTCTGTTGCAGCTGTTCAGGAAATCATGGCTAGGAGTTGGGTAATAGAAAAGATACCTTGTTGTTCTTGCCACTGCTCTTCACGGAACTTAGAAGCCGCCTCACGCTCCCTTCGAGCTTCGATCCTCTCAAGCTTCGCCTCCTTCCACTCTCTACGGGCGTCTTCCCGAGCATCCTTATCCCTGCGAGCGTCAACGATATCTGCTAGTTTAGCTATACCATCGTTGTTGTCTGCCATCTCCTGTATGATGTCATCCAACTTCTTGGTGTTGATAGAAAAAGTTTCCTTCAAGGCTGCCTTTATGACTGACAAATGCGAATGAGGGCCATTGAAATATGGGAAGATGTACTGTTAGCACAAACCTGACTCCTGGCATTGTTTCTCAACAATACTCCAAAACCGAAGGATACCCATATATGAGTCGCATAGGAGGCTGCGCATGTTCTCTGAATCACCATACAGGTCTTCGTATTCCCGCAAACGTTCAAGTTGAAGGTTGAGGCTGCTAAGCTGCCCTCGAATCTTATCAAAAAGCTCGATGAAACGATGAGCACCCTTAAGATTGAGATATGCTAATTAGTATTGACAGTGGAACTAGAAAGCCTTAGTAATACATACTTTGACGATGAGTCCGAGTGCAGCCCAGAGGACGGCCGATGGCAAGGGATCCGCAGTCGCTACACCAAACATTAGTTAGCTTATTAGTATTGGTGTACAATCCAATATCATACCGAGAGCGCTGATAACACTGTCGAAGTCTTTCAGTGCGCGAACGACAGGCTCCATGATACGCAAAGTAGTCTTTCGACGTTTCGTACTCTTCTTTTCGATGTCTTGAATAAGCGCCAGAATGTCTTCGGGGGATTGATTACAGTTTGCGGGATCCAGGCAGTCTGCAATGAAGCTCATTTTCCTGGATTTCTTGTCTCTGAGCTGTTGAAGGTAGCGCTCTAATGCACAACGAAAAACGGAGCGGGGAGGATTGGTGCTATAACTGCAGATTTAGCCTAGGATAATGTAGACTGTACCCTTTGTCACTCACACATCTTCTGTGTCCGACTGAGCCATCGTTACTTGAATTTAAGAGTGCAGCAGAGAAGAGATATATAACAAAGTAGTCTTCACTGTAAACGTCCACTTCTTTAGTTTGAGCGTTCCTAAGTAGACTCGAACCAGCCGGCTTATATCGGCCGGTTAGGCCTGTGACTGGCCCCTCTTAACTTTTACGGTGTCGTGCTTCGCAGAACCCCTCTTCGAGGTAGTGCCTTTGGCACTTGACAAAGTCAAACCTCATAGAGGGACCGGTTACAGGTCTATCGGCCGGTTCTAAACTTGATGATGAGTCGATCAAGTAGAGAACAGCCGACTCTCGCGCTTTTTCCCCACGGTACTTTTTGACTTGGACAAAATTCTGAGAGTCAATTATTCAAACTCACTCTGGCTACAAACTGAGGAGGCAGTTTCATGCAGATTTTTACTGTGATTTCAGAGTATGTTTTATTTTTTCTTAATTCTTTGATGCCATTGTAAGACAAAATTAAGTACGAGATCCTCAGCAGACACCGAAACGTACTAGGTGCAAACTCGATATAGAATTGAATAATCTACAAAGGATCTATGAGTAAAGAAACAGGTACAAAAGTTAAAGTAAGCTCACCCTCAGCAGACACCGAAACGTAAGTGCAAACTGAGGGTGGTGTCGTCCGACTACACAGCTGCACGTTTCCGATAGAAAATTTGGCAAAGTTTATTTGTACAAAAATTTGCAAAGTCGACTTTTGAGAATCTTTCACAAACATTTGCAAAATATTTGCAAAGACATGTCTTTGCATAATATCGTGAAAGTTACTTCCATCATTCTTGGCAAAGGACTGACTTTGCAAAATTTCTTACTTTCAAATCTCTTGGAAATTTCGTGAAACCCAGTGCTCCGCAGCTGTCATAACCAAACATGGAAATTTCATATGAGATGACTTTATTCTGATGAGTCAAGGCCTCAGCTGGCACAAGTTCACAAGTTCTTACAGTTCACGGTTTGTAAATTACATTGGATATGGCTGCATTACAGAGGTTAATAACCAGAAGAATAGTTGTAGTAGGGGTCCGAGTGGGCTGACGGCTGAGAGAAAGGCTGGTAGCGACCGTCACTTCGCTGGGCATGTAACTGCGAAGTGGAATATGCTGGCCAATTGGCAGGTGCCGATGCTTGAGATGCATATGGCCAATGAGCTGACCAAGCCGCTGCATTTTGAGAAGCAGAGGGCCCATGGAATGTGTGTGAACCCATGACGTCCGGAGCTGATGGGAATGGCCTCGCTTCTGGTAGCAGTTATGGGGAAGCAGGGTGAACAGCCATAGGAGCAGGGCGACGAGCAAGAAGAGCAGGGGGAACAGCTGTAGGAGCAGGAGAAAGAGGAAATGATGATGTACCGGTTGAAGCCTTCGATGGTGTACTATTTGATGTCTTCGAGTTCTTCGATTGAGCTTTCTGTCGCAGATCAATTTCGGCAGCCACGGATGCCTCAATGACCTGTTCTCGGTCAAGCGGTGTTAATTTCGGACGCAGAGGCATCAGATATGCCGCACTTCGCATTTGACCAGTGTTCAGGATTAAGTCGGTGAGTGGTTC
>RCHF01002932.1:0-90170 GCA_003987895.1 Neonothopanus nambi | reverse complement strand
GGAAATGCCCCCCACGATGAGGCATATCACTCCGAGTATGCCAATCTCCTCCAAAGCGTGGCCACGGACCGTGGCGCCAGGACCGTTCACCCCAAGCAGGTGGTTCAGCGGGAGGAGAAGGTGGGGAAGGTGGGACAGGACCCGATGGACTAGCACCTACAACCTGAGCAATAGAACGGAAGAAGACACCAAGTGCGTCGGCCACTCGCCTACCCGCTTCTTCTTCAATATCGCTAGCAGTCTGAGAGAACGCTTCACGGTGCGCAACCCAGTAATTACCGGCACTGGCATTGCTGATGATGTTGCGGAAACCTTCCGACAACTCAGGGTGAGAAGCAACAATAGATGTCAAGGTGCTGAGAAGCGCGGCGATATCAGTGGACAAAGAAGGATTCGCTCGGTCAAGCGAGGCAGAATCGAGGGGCGGGAGTGGGGGATCAAGCTCAGTTTCAGTGGGAGGGACGGGAATCGAGCTGGGAGGAACTGATCTGGCACTGGCAGCGGAGGATGCAGCTCTAGATTTAGTACTAGGGGCAGCAGAACCAGTGACATCCTGAACGTGTGCCCTGGGGGTGCTTTCAGCGCCAATAGGTGCAACGGAACTACGACGAGAGTTTGCGCCCAGAGTAGAGGTGCTAGTGGATTTGGGCTTGACGTCGTAGACATGGATATCAGGCTTTTCGGGCGCCTGCTCAGCCAAGAGGGAAGCTGTGGAAGAAACATCATCGTCTTTAGCCTTCGCTTTACCTTTGTCCATACGAGGAGGGATGACCGTGGAAGCATGGCTCTCGCTCTCAGAAGTAGTTTCGTCATTATGAGCGCCCGAGAGGCTGCTCACATCAGTGTCGACGACTTCAACAAAGGCATGTAATGAGCTATCCTCCCGATCAGCGTTAGCTGTGAACAGACCTCCGAAGCCAGAAGGGAAATGTTGCCAATCCTCGTCGATATTGAAAGGCAAACCCTCGCTGAGACTGCCGCCGAAGGTGTTTCGGATATTGGCAGTGGGGGGTGTTGGAGGCGAAGGTTTGTTCTCTGAACGAGGAGCGCTCAAGTCCTGAACGGAGAACTTGATAACATCGCCGGGCTTGTAAGAAGCAGAATAGAAATCCTGCAACTCATCTTCAGAGCTAAGGGTGACTTCATCGTCCTCAGCGTCAATGTAAGATACGGCAATCTTATCGAGAGGAATAGCAGCATGAATGAGGTGAATCTTCTCGGCAAGCTGGACCCAAGTCGGATGATCTGAGAAGGTTATGCGACGGGTATGGCCGTTGGGTAGCTTCAACTTGAAGTGGGTCGTCATTCTGGTTTCTTACCCTGATCTCACTTTACACCTCTTGCTATTATAATCACAATTCAAACTCCGCCGCAGTCCTCGGTCCCGCCCCACAGCTCGCCGCAGCAAAGAAACAAGTCAGTTATACTACAGCTATACTACAAATTACAAGACTCTATTAGAGTCATACTTCAAAAAAGATATATCTGTTCTCAATTTCAACTTCGTCCTCTGTGTTTATAGGTGAGAAGGGGGATGTACCAGCCTGAAGCATTCACATTCACGCACCTTCATCATCAAATAGTACGCTACCAGCAGTGTACATCAGGGAAACTTCACTGTGTCCGGTAAAATCCGATAGTTCTGATCGCTCAGCAGCATTTAGTCATAGCCTGGCAAAGCACTATAAGGAAGTATCAGCCAATCATAAGTATTCTAGAAGATCGTCAGACGTTAAAGTCTGTTAGACATATGACAAGCTACGATCCTCCATTTACCAGCCCGACATGTACCTCACAACCCATGGTCCCCCGTCTATCAGCCCGACACAAACATGATAATATATTTGCAGTGTGACAAAGACATGATAGTATGCTATAAGATGAATAATCGTTTACAAGTCTACAGTAAGTCTGCCGAGTACCTGGCTGGCAAAGATCATCTGCTATCGGTCTGAGATTAGAGCGACGATCTACGGTTTTCAGAATCCCAGCTTGCTAAATGTGAACGTTCATCCCTCTAGGGTTTGATACGGAAATATATCTTGCATTTGTGAAGGTGGTGTCGAATTTGACCGTCAATTCCACTAAGTATCTTCGTGTAACTTTGGTAAGAACTGACGTGCAATACCTTTAGTAACGATAATTCTTACATGAAATAGTTTTAGTAACGGTTTTTCGTGCGCCGCCGCCCCAGCCGAGTACAGCGAGTCAATGGCATTCGGTTCAAGCAAAGGATACAAGAAGGTACAGTAGGATACAAGAAGGTACAGCAAGATACAAGAAGGTGCAATATGGTATGGTACAGTAGACAATTCAATATACAGATTTTTATCCATGATACTCGTTAACTCGACGTTCGATGTCCTTAATCAGCCCAACGACCTCGTTTTTCCAAGTGTCGGTAGTAGCAAAATAAAAGATTTCTTTGTGCCGGCAGCCACCTATACCTCAGCGCGTCAGTGAATCATACTTAAGCAAAAAAATAGGTCTCACAGTCCGAACATTTCATACGCGGTCGTTCCCAGCATTGTTCTTCCAGCGCGATGTGGAGCAAACGCTCTGAACGATATCAGCCAAACACCCGAAAGACCGTTCCGATCACATACCGACGCGATGAGTGTGGCGAGAGTGAATGGCATCGTGCCAAAGCTGTGTTTGCGAGGGGTCCTGCCGAGCCCATTCCCTCCTTCGCCTCTCAGGGTCGTTACTTCGCCCCGCTTTGATTGCTTCACCTCCCGGCGGCCCTTGCTGTACGATGTTGTAGCCATAAATGTAGCCGGGTGCCTCCGCTGAAGAAAGCGGCGCCTTCAGGACCTCCCAGAACCGGTCGGAATATTCTGTGACGCCAGTCAGCGAAGATCGAGGAAGACGTTCCCCGTTAACGAACCTGTCACCATCGCGTTGAGAGTGTTTAGAGCCGCGGATGAATGAAGACGCCTGAGACGAGTATAAACCGTCAAAGACTAATGCATAGCCCGGGACAGGAGAGAGTTAGTTGGTCTGAACCACAGAACAGGGCGGATATGGAAGTTTACTACACCAGATGAGCTTCATAAATTGAAAGATACTGACTAATCTCACCTTTTCCAATGTCAAAGAAAGAGGACAGTGAGAGGCTGTGGAAAGGAGGCTCCAACCCAGTTGGTGTGTGGGAGACAAGGGGGGCGGGAAAGAACTAGGAAAGGATGACGGGCGCCAACAGAGTCGTGCTTCGACGACGTCGATAAATGACGCCACACTATTTGGAGTGCTGCAGCACGCTTTTACGCTCGTTTTCAACCTCACGGCGCCGCAAGCCACGTCGAACACCGTCGTAACATTTATTAATACAAATATGAATAAGAAAACTACGTCTTGGCATTACAACAGGGCAATGAGAGGGGAGAAGGTATGCGCCAAGGTGGGTGATACTTGCAGGCTTTTTTGTAACTGTTGAAAATAGACAGTACCCCAATACTGCTGGCTCCGACTTCGTCTTTATTCGACGGTGTATGGATACTGTGTCCGCCTCTGGGGGACAAGGGAAAGAGATTCGCTGAAAGGACTATCTTCTCGCACGGAAGAACGCATGAGAGAAACAGCCATCCCTTCATCTTTTGAGGACGTGGAGGCGTCTTTTGGAGAGGATATAAGATTCATGAATGTCGTTTGAGTCGATGATGGGAGGAAGTACGTGTAGTATATCGAATATCATGTTCTCTCGGTGGTCGTGCGGCAAACGATCAAAACATTTTGTGAGGGTTGTATCGAGAATTCGTCGCCATGCCTCAAATGCAGTACTCGTGGCATGAATTACCTGACGTCGGTGATTCTCAACAGCGCAACTCTCCAAGATATACGAAGTTTCCGCATCAAGTTGTTGAACTTGGACAGGTGTCACAATGTTGTTCTGAGCGAAGAGCGCTCGTCTTGCCGTGGAAAGGAGTGACAGCAGCATTGTCCTGTCAATGATTTCGCATCCTGAGGCATCTTTGCGCACACACGAATGCAAATCGACCTGAGCCAATAGCTGAAGCTCAAAAGGCTGAACTTGCAGCGAATCAGACCATTCAAAGATCAGTGATTGTACAAACTCAATGATCCGTAGATGGGACTGGCCAACTTCACGGAATGGTCAGAAGGCTTCATCTTCCCAAGAAAGTGGCTCCTCAAGCGTCGACTCGTTGCCAAAAAGAATGTCAAGAAGTTCAGATATCTCTCTGTGGTGGCCTTTATTCATCAGGACATGTAACTCTAGCGCGACAAGATCGAAAATCCAGGATCTGAGACGGAGGAAAGAGCTCAACGTAGGCACAGTCGTAGTCACTCGAGATCCATCGCCATATATGACCTCTATCATTGGCTCCTGGAACATCTCTGGCACTTGAGAAGGAATAGCGGCCAAATGGCGAGCAAAGAAACCTTCGCGAGTGCGAAGGTACCTTATCACAAATGTCGATGTTCGTGGATGAACACACAACTGATATATGACATGGTAACAACGCTCAGCGAAAGCGGGGAGAGTGGCAAAGAGGGGAGGAGACTGAACATCGTGGCATTGCTTTCCTTTGCCCTTGAGAGTTGGAATACCCGTATTGAGGAGCTCAAGCATGGCGTGTATACAAGCCTCGCGAGCGCCTAGAGCGTGGGGATCTTGGATCCCTTGCTCAGAGTTCGTTTCACCGAACAGCAAATAGCGCGCGATATTGGGATACGGCCTATTGATTTGCGTGTTTTGAATGAAGAGATCAAGAGCAGCAGCTTTGGTGGCTCGCTCCAAGGAAGCTGGCACATCTTCAATATCGGGTGCACCAGCGCCTGTCGTCTGCTCAGCTGTCGACTCTGCGACTAAGACATCATCAGATGATTCTGCCCCTAAAACCTGCCCGCGAGTATACGGTCAGAGTCGTCGCTCTGTTCAATGAGTGTGGTAAGATTGGAGAAAGCGCTCGATCCTGACAAAACAGTAAGAATATTGACCGAAAGCAGGACTACCTCGTAGTGAGTAGGATAGGCTACATATGCTGCGAACGCGGGCACGAATTGAGGAGTGAACGACAGAGCTTGATCGAACTTCATGAAATCCGACCGCGAAGACACATCACCGATCAACGGGCCGCTGTTGAATTCGGAAATAAGTGGGACCAGTATGTCCAGAAAGATATCCTGAATCTCCAGCAAACAATGAACGATTCTCAGCACACGAGTGATAGTGCTTTCAGAGAAGGGTTCCTCTTTTGCGAAGCCTTTCTCAGATCCACCCAATCCCTCAACGATATATGAGAGGATCGACGCTTGGAGATCCGAGTTGGTCAACAAGCGCTTCGTTACTTCATAACCAGGGTGAACCAGAAACGGAGCAATGGAGTTGGCCTTTAGTGAATTTTCCTCGGCGGCGACGAGTAGAGACTCCAGGTTATAGCTAGCCAAGACTCTTTCGATGAACGCTGAGCAAAAATCGTTCATTTGCCAACGTTCCGATGGTCGCAGATATTCTCGTAGAGCTATCTTCAGGAACACGTTATCAATGACAAACGTGACGGAAGGACCGATACCAGACAACCTGTATGGCTGTCCTAATGTTTCTGGGATGGTATTAACGGGGCCAGAATCAGTGACTCGATCCTTTAGTGGAATGCGTTTTGGAGTGTGAATCAGTGTACTGAGAAGTTTTAAAAATGGTATGGTTGCCGGGTACAGGTCGTGGACAGCTTCGATCTCCTCCAACTCGACTTCGACGCCTTTTATAGGACGAAAGGCTGTTCCGAAACCAACATTATGCGATGCAGCGCGTACATTGACGACTTCGAACCGTTCCATTGACGTCCAAACCGCGCGACAAATCTCCACGCCAGGAACACCAGCACCCGGTTGACAGAAGGCAGCGAGTGTCTCGAAAATCACACCTTTCAGCTCCGAAGGAACGAAGGAAAGATTGTGCCAATAAAACATCTCTAGCACCAATGTGCATATTATGTGGATGTGTCTGGGCGAGAGATGAACCTCCGAGTGTACCGTGCCCAGTTCCGGTATTAGAAGCTGGATTACGTGCAGCGGGTCCTGCGGCCCATGAATCAAGCAGACCAAAGATGATCCATGAAACAGATGCGCCGCCTCCAGAGGGAAGACTACTCCCAGGTATTACCTCTCCGTTCCCTCTCGCCATGAAGTTGTACGCTAACTCGCTACACTGTTGCCCTGTTGCAAGACCGGCCAGCATGTCATATAAAGCTATTGACAAGGTGGTATTGTGTGCAGGAGTGGACCATATCGCCCACTGTAAAAATGCAGGTAAACGTCCGGCTGAAGACTCCAGGAATTCCAGATAGGTATTTCGCGTGAGCTCTACCTGGGAGCCAGATCCCCAGAACTGGAGTGCTGACTCGGGCGGAAGACACGAATACAGCAGTCCAATGAAAGAGTACAGCATGGCAATATCGTTTCGCGGAGGTGGAGTAGGTTTGTCGGATTCATGAGCTACGCTCGCGCCGAACCGAGAAGCGGGCCTAGCTCGATCCGTACGTGAACTAGCGTGGACCAGGTCTTCTTGTCGTTGTTTAATCTTTCGGAGCTCTGAAGAGGCATGGGTGATCAAAGACCGCACTAAAATCTCGAATGAAGTCAAGACAGAAGCTCTGAAGTCATCCGCGGGAATTTCTCGTTGTTCCTGCTGCTCTGGTGAAAGGGAGAGGATGCTCAAGAGCGATAGAGAAGAGGCTAAAGAACCTTTTCGTTGGAACTGAAGGACGGCTAAAGAGATATATGTAAATGCATCTCCTTGGACGGCATTCCATATCTGAACTTCTAACTCCTCTGTACGGAAGCCTTCACGATTTTCAAGTCCGGGATTCCGATGACGGTGCTCCATCAGAAACAACGTCCATTTTAAGAGAATTGTGGCCTTCAGACCAGGCTCTTTCCACTCGGTCGAAGGTGCTAGCTTCTTGGACATAAACGAAAGCGTTGCTTTGTCATTGGCAAGTAGAGTTCGTGTCCGTGCAGCGGATGTATCGGGGTTAACAGGGTCAAAGACAGCAAGGACTGTACAAAGCATGTAATACGACATGCTGTGGTTGGGATTTGAGAAGGGCCACTCTACTAGAACCTTGACTTCGTTGGGAGAGACGAGTCCTAGGCGAGCGATTAAGTAAAGACACGTTGCGAGATACCTCCGCTCGTACTTGAGCGAGTCGTAACGCCCGTTCAAAATGTCGTAACCTAAGGAGGGTGTTCCTAGAGCGACGTTTTAGAATACAGATTTCAGTGAAAAGGATCTAGAGACGCACCCTGGGGAGGAACAACCGTGAAACCTTTTGCATTCTTCCTGGCAGCATCTGCACGCATAAGCAGAAATCTGGCAAATATCTTTTTTGTGGCAAACGATGAAGTATGAGCCTTTCAACTCCTGCTGATAGGAGATAAACATTCGAGTCCAAGTTAGTGTGGAAAGGCCTGTAGCATGTCATATGAAAGCATGCATCCAGAATGGCGGGATGAAGGATATAATCATCACTGGGAGGACAGTTAGACAGAACTCTGCATACAAAGCAGGATAAGTAGCTAACCGAGCTATGTCATCTGAAAAGCCTTTAATCTTCACCAGCGCCTCCTTTCCATTGAAGTAGAGTAGAAACTTCTTCAAGTCAAGATGTATGAAAAGAAGGCCCTCTAAACTCCAAAGCGAAACTTCGAGTCAAAATTTCTTCCTCCTCAGTCGCGAGTGTGAGGATTTGGAGATATAGCCAGACAAAACGAGCGCTGTCTGACCATATCGACTTTCATACTTTGATGTCAAGCCCTGCGACCTGGTCTGCCGAGAGTACCTGGCGGGGCAATTTGAAAGACGGACGAAAAGTCCGTCATGGAGGGATGGGTCTGAGAGGGGTGTACGCGTGCGAGGCATTCGCGCAGGATTATACGGCGTACGAGGCGCGTATGCAATGCAGGAGCTATAAAGCTCCTGCACTGGAGGAACCGATAGTCCCTGTGCTTCGTCGATGGATATAAAGTAAGACAAGGTGGTGCTCAATGCCGATGTTGGGCCAATTATTGTCTTCTACCCCCATGCTGCTGATGCCGTCTATAATGAGGATGAAGGCGTCACTGATGCTGCTGGCGACTGTGACTGGAGACCTTCCTCTTGCGCTACACCTATCCCCTTATACCAGCACTTTCTTCCGCGATGCACTCTGAGTCGATGACCGAACGACTCTCGGTCCAAAATCGCTTTTTACGCTCTTCCCGAGCTAATTAGACCCTCAGAGTTCTTAAATATATCTTCCTCCTCCTCCGGCGAGGTGTCGTCTCTGTTGCTTGAGCGCCTGTTTGAGTTTCGGCATTACAGGCAGCGTAGGCGAAGAAACATACACTTTTCCTCCTCCTCGCCCAATCCTAATAACCTTTCGTCCTCTTCTTCATCATCACTAGACAGTACAAGAGGAGACTCTGTGTCAAGCTGAATAGAGAAGGGCCTGTTCTGTATGGTGAGAATGGGTGGGTTTTGCGCCGGGAAGCTTCGCAGAGGCCGTAGCGCTGCTCTTAGCTGCACCGTCCTCGCTGAGCCGTCAGAACCGTTAGAGGGGGGATCTCGTTGGCTACCTTTCGATACAGTAGTTTCCCTGTACCCTCTTGAGCAATTTTCTCATTCAGTTTCCATTGCCTCTGTTGCTTTGAGGGGTCGCTCTAGCTAAAGAGGGGAGTGAAATAATGCTAGCTATAATTACAAAAGTGACTCACCTTGCAGAGAGCAATGCGGCTCATACTATTAAGGAGAATAACCACCTCGTTAAACTTTTGCTCGAAGATAATTGGGAATTTCGGCGAAGAGAGCAGAACATAAATTTACCCACGCACGCTTAGCACTGCACTTACTAGTACTAGTAGAGTAACGGTGGATCTCTTCGATTACCGGCCTGGAGACTATTCTCGAATTTGGAAAACATTATTGCGGGGCTGTGTATCATACTACTACTGCATGTACTACTGTCAATATACAAATCATTCCAACCATCCAAACGAGCAATCAAACAAATGATATCGGTATCGAGCGACGAGAGATGACAATTATGTATATAATAAAGAAAATTTGACTACCTCAACCGACTTCAATCGAACTTCCGCTAAGACATTTTGTAGGGTAGCAATACTCCGCCGTCATCTTGCGAGTTCGAAGTATCCATATGCAATTCCGGGCTTGGAAAGAAGTCTGTAGTCAGCGAGGTAATTCGAGCACATTCTGTCTATTTTACTCACTCTGAAGGCTTGGTGTGTACCAAGAGTGTTTTAAGATTCTCCAATGTGGCCGTGAGAAGGGGGGTTGGGTATATGTGCGGGTTTGATTGAAAAGTTGACCTGAAGGAGTTGAAAACCACTTGAAGATCTGGCAAGACGTCTTCGTAGTCCAGTTTCGTATCATATCTAGCAAGATGATCGAAAGCAACAAAGGTCTACCCAAACGTGGTTATTATCTTTGTAGAGCATGAAGGAGAGGGAACGTACAGTGGTGATAGCAGCGGTGTGTAGAGGAACGAGATCCACGAGATCCACGTCTTTTGAATCTCTCGGTATGACACCGGTCCCAAACCGTGTGATGAATTTGAGAGTCAAGAGAGTTGCCTCTCTACCAACGAACGTATTGAATGAGAACTAGGTCAATAAGTAGTAAGTGGGTCAACTTGTAAGCAAAGAAAACAGATACGAACTTTCCCATTCGGCAAAGGCTCTGTTATATGAAGCATTAGGGCGTGTCTTTGAACTAGCTGCAACAAATTTTGTCTGTGCTCCACATCAGAGCAGTTTTTAATTTGCATCAACAAGTCATGCCCTTTAAGGGCATCTCGAGCTTCATCGAGAAGAAAGCGTATATAACGAATGTAGACGGTGGTGATAACTTCCACTCGACGAGAATCGAGCGAAGTCGCGCTACCACCAGTTACGGGGAGATCGTCACTGACACCATTGATGATGGCCCCTAGGTCGAAAGGATGAGCGATGAAGTTGTAGAAAACATGGATAGACAAAACATGGTATTCGGATGGTACGATAGGGTCAATGCTTTGGTACAGGTAGGCTTTGGTTGTGTAAAGGAGATTGATATTCGCCACTATTTTTGTAATAGTGTCCGAGGAATCTTGACGTAGAAGATTAAAGATTATTAAAAAAGAACCACAGTCAGAGAAAAAAGCTTACCGTGTCGAGAGTCGTTTTGAGGATTAGAACTATCATTGCCTCTGGGTACTACCGGAGGAGGTTCTTCAAGTTGCTGATCGTCTGTGCCACTGAAGTCAAAGTCCAACAAGGGGTCATCATTTTGAGAACCGTATGCTAGTACTCCGCTGTAGTCAAGACCATCTCCAACCGACTCTGGAAAGAATGCGGGTAAATTGGGGTTAGTTTTTTTAGACTTAAGGGCCGCGTCAATCGTGCGGAGCAGAGTATCGACATCTATGATGTCGGTGTCCTCGTCGCATGGCGGGCTGTCCTGAGTAGCGTCATATAAGTCGGTATCTTCAAGCATGATGATGGCAAGCGAAACGAGCAACAAACAATTCCGGGGAAAGTGCTATCATACCTGGCATTTATGGCAGGAAGTATCAGTCTGCCAGGGCGTGGTTGGTCATTGTATGTAACGGTCAAAGCTGCACGTCAGGGTTGCCGAATTCCGAATTCCGAATTCCGTATTCCGTACATGTGTATCATTAGAAGTCCGCCTCGTTGAATTCTCAGAATTGAAAGTAGATTGTCCATTCTCCTCAACTCGAACGGTAACCAGGAGATGTCGGCACTACTTTCAACGGAGGTAAGTCGGCCTCTTCTACCTCTTCATTTTTCTCTGATGTCTAGAAATAGGATAATCTTCTTGTGTGTACCTGCATGCACATATGCTGATCATGATCTTCGCTAACAAGCAAAAACTCAGAATGCAAATACAGCGGAGGATCTTGACGTCGTCTTGGATGCTGAGACTTCTGAATCTGCCATGCCAGTGGTAGGTGACAGAAGTGCTGAAATAAAGCCTGGATTGCTAATTACAACTCCTTAGGACGGAGACCTAGCCACAGAAACAAAAAAAACAGTGGTAAGCGTGTAACCCTCAATTTAGAGGAACCGGTTTCTTTCTTACGCTCTTTAGGACACTACGTTGAATCGTGGGGACTTTGCTGGTGATGTTGCTGCCTATGGAGCGGTGATTATTCAGCGTCGCCTAGCACATATCGAGATGAAGATTCTCTTGTCCCAATACGTTCGCATCCAGAAGGACATTGAGGTGCTTCAAAAGGAGATTTCTTCTATAAAGGAGGAGATCGTTCAGTATCATACTTTTTCGAAAACGACGCAGCGTAAACTCGACAGATACAGTGCTCGTATTCGCGATCACGTCGACGACGACGCAGAGGCTTTGTCGATTATTGATAAGCTGATAAAACAAGACTTCAAATACCCAGCAAAGCAGTGTATTCCAAACCGGCCCAGGCCGTTCGTATATCGATTGTAATTTGTTGACCAAGTTGGTGAGTCCGACGTTTTCCCTGCAACTTCCGCCTACTAGTAGATGTGCTTACTTAGAATCAAGCTTTCTCTTGGACTCTCGGTCTTCATTCTGGTCTCTACTAGTCAACAACATGTATGCGTACTGGATTTTTAATTCATCTGCTTCTGTTATAGTAAGCCTTCGTGTTGTACTATAGTAAGGATGTTGATGCTTGTTACTAGTTCGTTGGTGCCCTCGTTGTATACTATAGTGTAGGTCCGATGGTTTAAATGTTGCAACAGTTTATCTCCACTTCATGTGAAGGAAAGCGCAATTGAGGGAATTCAGTGCCTTTATGGGAAACTGAGAAGAAGACACTTCGGACTCTTTGCCACTGTTTTCCCACTTGAGTTCTGTGTCTTCTCTTTCTCGTCCTCCAGCTTGTGCGTGCAAAACTAAGCTCTCCACATTTCTTTAGTATTTGTTTTTGGTGTCAAATTTGAGACAAAGCTTATACGTGCGTCTCTTTTCTTCAAATTTACCTTTCAGTTGGAAAGTATCGCTCAGGCTGTTGCCAGTCGGTCGTCGCACCGAAGTCGATGTCAGGCATTCAATATCCAGTGTCAATGTCAGGCCTCTCTCACTGCCCCAGGGCCATTCTTTCCAGCTTTTGAAAGTGTAGGTGAAAGTGTTAGAGAAATGATAGATAGTTCAGCTGGGAAAGACTTTGAAATATTTTGAAGATTCTATATAAGAAAGTCTGTATTTTTTCAAAGAAATTTGTCTTGTTTACATGTCCAGAAAGTTATTGAAATACTGTATATTTTATCTTTGAGAAACGGACAAAAAATGTGGCCGAAAAGTATTAATTTATTGGTCCGGAAAGTGCCGTGATTTCATTGCCTTTCTCGGCCAAGATTTGATAACTTTCCCGGCCGAGAAACAAATCCTCCGACGTCGACCGAGGTCTCGTTAGGTCGAGAGAAGCTGGAAGTTGGTCGAACGGCACCGTCCACCATCGCTTTACTTCGGACTTCTACTCCCGCCTTCACCAACATCGACTTATCATCATTCTTACATCTCTCAGCTCATTTACTTTGCGTTTACTATGCTGTAATTTCGTTTACTCGACACGTCGAGGCCATCTCTCTTTCCTCTTCCTCATCAGGGCCCAACAGCGAGCATTTGCAAATGCCACACCAACCGCCGACTCCCGACTTCTTTAACCTCCGACTCTTCACTTCTTTCACCTATCGGGATACCCCGGACGACCTCGATGCAATACGTCTTCACCCCTTTGTCCCTTTGTCCCTTTGTCGCGTACTTCTTCGATGTTCTTTCATCGGGAACCGTATAAAATATGGATTCTTGGGCTCTTCGAATTCAAGTCACCTACTTCCGCCTTCCATCTCACTGCCTTCGAATACAAGTCATCCACCTCCATCTCCCTTCTTACCACAGCCAACATCTATAGCCTCACGCGCCTCGCACCTTCTTCGTACTTGCTTTGCGTTCAATATCTCTATCATTATCGTCACGATGCCTTTCCAAAACCACATCATCGATCCTGACGCTAAACAAGCTTTAGCTATCGTCGAAAGTATGTTTAAGATTAGTGGTAAGCTCATTGTATCTGCTTTATGCCGTATCTTAACTCACCTCAACGTAGGTGTTGCGTTGATTCTGCCGCCTTCCTCGCCTTCATACATGATCCACGTCAGGTAGGTGTTGCCGTTGCTTCTGCCGTCTTCCTCTCTTTCATACATACGCGTCAGGATGTACAATCGCAAGAAGACGGGAAGAAAAGAAACCGTCATCGCTTTCGGCCTCCCGACCCCTTCTCCTGTCCGACGTCGCTGAACACTTATATTTGTATTCGGCTTCCTGACTCTGCTCGTCCGATGCCGTTGAACATTCGTGCATCACACGATCGCACATTCCTCCCATCCAACCTCTTCCTCGACCTTTCAACGTTCCTATAATTACCATGTACAATCATATACGGTCGCATTTCCACCTCTTCCTCGACCTCGACCTTCTTACGTTCCTATATTCACCATGTACAGTTGTATACGGTCGCATTTATACTGTTCCCGCTTTCGTCCTCGTCTTTTACATGCGTTGAAATTTGTATCTGTTCGTAGTGAAAATTTCGTTCATAAAATATCTTGAGCATGACCTTTATTATGTGTTGAAATTTAATAATTGTTCGTAGTGAAAAATTCATTCATAAAATATCTTGAGCATGACCTTTATTACGAAGCGTATGAGAGAAAAGAAAAGATTTACAGTATTCACAGTGCATGGCTAGGAATTGATGTTTTTATTTTATGTATAATCACCATCTGTCAATTGCTTTCGTTCCGATTCCTCGCAATATCAGGAGTTATCTCCCACCTAGTTATATGAGACAGGACCCGTTTGACTAGTATCACCCAACTAACCTCAATCTGCTTAAAGCCCCACTGAGGCAACATTGCGTTTGCCGCCCTCGAACAACTCCCAAGTTTCTGATGCCTAATTCTCAGTCTGGTCGTCAACGAATGTATCCTCCAGGCCGTCTCATCATCTTTTCCCTTCGTTTGATAACCCCCCTGACGACATCATCGAATCCAATGATCCTGTACATCTCCGATGGTGGCGTTGCCGTAGCCTGCTACTTCCCAATTGAACCTCGTCACGGGCGCAGTGATAGGTTGCGAGCGGAGGTTACGAGTCGTGGGGGCGTGAGAGAGACGAACGACGTCATTATGTTTAAGGAACCTGATCTCCGGCATGTTGGGGTCATACGCTGGTTCAGACCAAGGAGGGAGAAGGAGGAAGGAAGGCTGGGAGGACGAAATAGTCTTGCCTGTGCTAAGGTATCCGCCAGGGTAGGCCGCAGCCAAGCTGCTGGCGGTCGAGTTGATCGTAGGGACAACGGGTGAAGCGTAAGGTGAAAGGGGAATAGAAAGGTAGAAAGGAGGGTGTCGGGAGGGGAAGGTATGGAAATGGGCTACTAGGTATAGAGGTTGATCATCCACCTGTCGTTAACCCGCCGTTCTTGACGCTCTTCCTTCAAGAGATTAGACCACTGAGCTGCTGTGAGAGAAAGGTTGGTACGTATTGAGAAGTAACTCACTTGGTCTAAGATATCCATTCTTCTTTCTAGAGAAGGCGAGGATAGATTTCCAGAGAAGATTGCTCCGTCGAAGATTTGTGAGTCTACGATATACCCATCAGGTCGACGCTCACAAAGCCATGGAGCCATCTTCTGCTCAATATTTCCCTTTCTCGGTACTTCCTCCACCATCTCTTCTCCTTCGCTGGAAGAACTCGAAATCCAGATAGCAACGTCTGCATTCGCTCGCTTCACACCAGATCTATTGCTTCGACTGCTTTTTCGCAGCCTTCGAGACATAATCGGTCCGTTTTTCAGAGATGTATGATAGAGTAGAGCATGTAGATTGCTATTTCGCAGACGATTTCGGTTTAGAAGGGGCCATGATGGTAGGTGAGACACCTCTATTCACCGACGTCGGCGTTGAATTCTTGGGGTCAGTCCGAACTGCATGAACAAATGGTCACTTTTAAGTCCAACGCCCGGACGGTCTATTGAGCACCTATTCTGTAAGCAAAACATTGAAGTGGAATCTTATGGACATAGATAATAGGTACTCACGGAGAAAAACCTCTTGCTGTCAACGCTGTTGCTCCTACGAAACTGAAAAAAAGCGTAATCCTCTGTCGACTAATGATTGATCTACAAGTACCTGTCGTTCCGCAAGATGATACATGCACAAAGATCCCTTCAAAGTTCAGAGACGGCGAAGGCAACGTTCATTCACCGACGTCGGACGTCGGATGTCGTTGTTAACGGACGAAGGAAATACGCACGGCCCGCTGAGCCGATCAGCCGGCCCTAGCGCTCGTTCGAGTACACTGCAACTGCAGTCGGCGTTCTTTGTATTTACTATCACGCAATCTGAAAACCCATGAGATGTCCTCTACGTTCCGAGAATTCCTGGAGTCAAACTTGAAGGATGAGACCTATTCTGGGCCTTCGCGTCCGACACCCTCTAGTGATCACAGCTCATCGATAGCAAAGTTCGAAACTCTCCTGGGGAAGCGTCGACGTCAAGATTCCGAGTGTGAGGTACCCTATCGAGAAAGCATTCGATATTCTCCTCCTCCTCCTCTTCCTTCACCCTCTACTCCAACGGGCTCACCGATGCAGGCTTCCTCAAGCTCAGCCATAACCGTACCAGATTATGGTGATAGCATTATGGCTACCGCCATCCTAAATAGAGAAGACGACCTTCCTTCACCAGATGTGCTTGGACCCTCTGATCTAGACGACCTTTTGAAAGAGGCTACTGAGATGGCGGTAAGGATCCTACTGTATGCTCGAAAAAATACTAGTTAACGCATCTTCTGGTTGTCAGAGAGCAAAAGTATTTCGAGACGAGCAGGACCAGGAGGCGCAAGACGCTACTAGTAGCAGTACCGGTACCTTCGAATCAATACTGGTGCCCGGGAAGGATGGATATCTTCACCCCTTCGGTGAATCACACCTCACGCATATGGCGAAAAAACGTGCATTCGTAAAGGCGGCTTTCGCTCAAGACGCTCTTGGTCAGCTGGAAACAAAGCTCAGTCAGCTCTCTGATGAGTCCTGCGCGTCTGACATTCAGATGACCTTGCGGGAAGTTGAGGACACAGTGCAATTCACTCAGGAATACGCCGCATCGATTAAGCAGTCCGATCTAACGAGACAAATAACTGAAGCTTCAAATAATCGCTTTAGCTCCCTGCACACCCAGCTGAAAATTTGGCGCAAGAAGCACCCTGACACGACACCACTTAGAATTGATAATAGTGAGTTTTTCCTCTTGATTTTAGAGTCGCTGAGGTTATCAATTGCGGTACTACTATACAGGAAAGGCTCTCATGAACCCAGGTGCTCGTCATCAGACTCCCACATTGATTGCGTACTGCATTGCCCTAGTTAACAGGGTGTTTGAGGGAGCTGCGGAGCGCGGTGCTGGGTTCATGCTCAAGGCGCTGAAGCTGTTCGGCTTATCTATGACTTTACTCAACCCTGAGGGTGCAAACATATTACAAAGAAACGCAATCTCTGCAATCCCAGAGTCTATCACTACTTTAGAAGAACGCCTTAACCTCGGTATAGCTAGTATCCCTTACGCGGTGTGTCCAACTTGCAGCTTCACTTACCCACCAAGTTTCTCTGCCGAGGGCACAGACCCAATATATCCTAGCACATGCTCACACAAAAGGACTCCAACCAGTGAGCTTTGCTCCACGCCGCTCTTACAGTTCAATAAACCGATCAAATCTTACCACTACTACCCTTTCACCGACTGGTTTGGAAAATTTATAGCACTTCCTGGTATTGAGCAGTACGGCGATAGTTTCTGCGACGATGTTACCCAATCTCCGGATACTCCGATGGACAAACGCGATGCTCGTGATGGAAGTTTCATCAGAGATATCCCTGCGGCTGATGGCACGAAGTTCATTGTCGACCGTGGTGAGGAGGGGCGATGGTTATTCCGGCTGCACGGAGACTCTTTCAATGTTGAAGGAAACCGCATCCGTGGCCGTAACAAGTCTACGGGTGTGATGGCGTTGTTCTGCGTCAACCTCCCGCTTCAAATGGCAAACGACCCCGCCTACATCTACATCCCGGGTATAATTCAAGGCCCGCAGGAGCCTAACAGCAAAGAGGCTGCCCACTGCCACTATTTGAAGCCCCTCATCACAGACTTAGAGATTGCCTACTGCCGTGGGCTTGCGCCCTATGCCACGTACAGCGCTTACCGTCTTGACAAGAATTCATTGCCGTATGCAAGAACTTTCCGAGCCGCAATTGCGAACGACGTGATGGACTTTAAAGCCGCACGCCCCTACGCAGGGCTCTTGGACGTCACGTCACACCATTTTTGCTTTATATGTAAGTGTTGGCATACAGCACATTTGGGAAGGACCGATTACGAGAATTGGGAGCCTGCTGATGACGAATTCTTGAAGAACGGCGCACACTCATGGAGAGATGCAGAGAGTGAGAAAGACCGTAAACTGATAGAGCAGGTGTACGGGACGAGGTATTCTGAACTCTGGCGCTTGCCCTACTGGCGACCTTCGAAACAAGTCGTTGTTGACCCAATGCACACTATCTTCCAGCGTGTCGAATCAAACTTCTTCCGAGTGGCTTTGAGCCTCGACCAGTCCGAGGAGAAGAGGAACAAGGAAGAGCGGACCAACTTTGTTGCTTTTTACTATGACTTCACTCCACCTCCTCACCCTTCAATTATCTCTTCAAGATGTGAAGACCAGCCATCGAAATCCGTTCCAGACAGGCTTCAGAACATTCTAGAATCCCTAGACTCCGAAGAGAGGAATGACGAAGGACAACGCCTCTTGGTTGTGGAGTGGGGGCACCTATCCGCAGAACTCAAAGAATGTCGAATACAGAGAATGATATCTCTCAAGGATGCCATCTGGAGTGATGTACGTGCATTCCAGGATATTTATGATATCCATACCGAACTTTCTGCGCGCGCTCCGGAAACAACATCAGAAGGAAAGGCTATGTGCCGACGTCTCAAAGCTCGAAAATGGAACGCGCTCGCCTATGTTTGTAATGACTTGATGGTCTTTCCTCGCCGTTACGAACACCGGTCACTGATTACAAAAAAGGACTTAAACAAGGAAGCTATGGCTCGTGCTCTTGTCAAATGGGTAAGTCCATCTTCGTGTTTACCATTATGGGACTTTCGAATGTACAACTAAATGGACTCACTTCCATAGCGGCTTGATTTCGTCGAAGAGCAGCAATTTAGATGGCCCTTTTTTATACCCAGAAGCTCTGACCCTCCTTCAGTTACGTGGGCTAAACGGCCACTCACATCGGAACCCACTTTCAGCGGAGATCCTGGATCACTCGAGTGCAATTCTCTTTCTGTTGAAGATCGCAGCAAGCTTTTTGATACTTTAAACAGCAAAATGAATTACCATGCTGCCTATGCAATTGGACATATTCATCGGAAGCTACAACAACCCTTCGTGGACGATACGGACGGACGCCGTTCCCTAAAGAAATATTTAGAAGGAAAATCCTTGGCTGCGTTAATGTATGTTTGCATCGACATCAATCGATTGCCTGTGGGAAAGCTTCGCAAAGACCAGCTAATTCAGCAGTTGATATCTTGGGTGAGCTTTCCTTTGCAGCAGATGATATTCAGAATGACTGACCAGAAGAGTAGCGAAGAACAAAGCCGCATGAAAAGATGGAGTGGGCGGATATTGATTCGGACGCTGTACTTCAACGGGTCCAAGAAGCTATTCGTGACATCATTACACCAACCTGGCTCTCCAAACCCCCACCAGATGTTGGTCTTCCAAAGGCGGGAACACTGAAGGCCGATCATTGGCGAACTCTGTTTTCTGTGTATCTTCCTCTTGCCCTCCTAAGTCTTTGGAAAGTTGAATCACCCATTTCATCAGAAGACATTTCAGATCAGATGGATTCTGTCCTCGAGACATCTATGTCGCTGACATGTGCCTCCATTATCATGGCAAAAACGACCTTAACTTTGAACGATCGGGACTTGTTTCGACAATTGCTCAGAGCACACGTCATCGGTTTGCAGAAGAATTTCCCGGGATTCTTACAGCCGTCTCATCATCTGGCCTTCCACATTTATGACTGTATGGAATCTTTCAGCACTATTCGAAATTGGTGGGCGTTTGCTTTCGAGCGGCTTATCGGAAAACTGCAAAGGATACCGACCAATCATATAGTAGGTGGGTGTATCTACCTTCATTACATCTGCACCCGTACTAAAAACACTGGTGTAGGGCAACTAGAGAAAACAATTTTGCATGCCTTTAACAAGGGTGCCGCGTTCCGCCAATGGCTATTACGGACGGACTGCCCCCCGCTATTGAGATACTGTCAGAAAATCCTAGACAAGGCTTATGGATATGACTCGACTCATGCAGCAACCTTCGCTCCCAACAGCAGTGAGAGTTTCGACTCTTCAGATGGGAAATTACACGCACCTTTTCCCTCCGAGCTTCGCCGCCTTCTCCATACTGAGGAAGTAGGTCGCTATTCATCTATACCAGCTCCTCGTGGATTCTACACGACTGCGAACTCAAAAGACGTTGGAAACAGCTATATATGCTTCAGATCTGGCAACCAACGCCCAGAGGACTCGGAGTGGTTTGGTGGTCAAATTCAACACATCTATACGGAGAATGGGCACATTCGCATGGCAATCAAGCGCTGCAAATTGTTATCTACGGTAAAGGTGGATCCTTTCATGTCCTTTTACGCCAGGGGCTTTCAGGCAAAAATGGTCTCGTCCTCGTTCTCAAAAAAACTGGAAATCGTGAATGTCGAGAACATTGTTGCTCACACGGCTCGGTGGGAGATATGCCCAGGCGTTACAGTACTTCTCAATCTCTCGCGAGTGAGTGTTGTCATTATGTATTTCTATTGCTTCTGAAACAGAATTAGTGATAAATCGAAGCCTACTTGAGGCTGCTCCTTGTACTGGTCACACGTTCTTGAAGGCAGGGTAAACTAATGCATTGTAAATGTATACGTACTGATATCCCTCAGACAACCCATTCATGTTATTTTCAATTAAATGAATTCATTCTTGGACATTGTAACTATTACTTGAGTAAATGAGCATATCATCGAAAAGTCGGCATGTTCGGTTTGATAGCTCAGAGTCTGAGAAGAAGAAGCCGTTAGTGATCTTAGTCGACGAAAGAAGTCTTGAACAAACCTTGGAATGAGAAGCTTGGCATCTTCGCCCGTTGCTAGCTCTGCCCACGGAACACGACCCATTCTCATATCTTTCAGATACTCTGGGCGATAATAACTAGCAGGAAGCTTGGACGGAGAACGGCGGAACGTATCTTGATGCTCGTTGCTGACATTGTAGATTCTTCGAAGACGCTTCCTCCCAGAGCCTTGAAATGCAGGATTATCCTCATTCCGAATATCGTCAACTTGCTGAAAAAGCACTCGAAAATCTGGGTGACGAAAGCTAACATCTTTGACGAATTTGACTGGCTCGTCTCCATCAACCCCGTCCTCTTCGTCTGACATACCATCGACAGTGAGCCTCTCGATAGATTCTAGCACACCTGCCCAGGCACGCAAACTCTCCGTATCAGCATTTTCCCTGGAGACGCTAATCATGATGCTACAGATCCCTTGACGCCGTTTGAACTTCTGAAGTACGAGCGCAGTAAGTTAGTGCTCTTCTGTAACATTTGATGACCCACATATTGCAAAGCTCGCCTGTTTTTATTAAGACCCTTCTTCTCTGAGTAGTTAGCCGTGGTGGCAGACGGAATTTCCAGTGGATAAGCCTTCTTCGCCTTCTGAATTTCCAAGAAAATTCGATACAGACGTTCCCTGAACAGGCTCTGCCAATCCACAGAAGCAGCAAGAACTGGATACTTCGAGCTGAAGCGCATCTCTGCATCCTTTGCTAATTCCCTCGCTACCGCTTGATTCCACGCAGACCCCCTCATCTCAATGGCAGAAGTAGCAGAAGTATCCAGCCGCATAGAACTCGATTCAGGTCCAAATTGTGACGGGTCCTGTTCAAATAAAGCCAGCCTTTCAGCGGTGACCGGCTCCAATTTCGCAATCTCTTGAGTTTCCTTCACTCGAAAGCTTTTCTGAAGAGTTATACGAGCTGTCCTCTACATGTAAAGCATGAGGTATCGTTTCTCCGGTCTTTGGCCCAATACGTACGTTGATGTGGTTTCGGGCTGGCTGAAGTTCATCTTCCCTCTTGTCTGAGCCTTGATTACCAGCTGTATATTAATTCAAATATAGATTCAAGGAAAGACTGATTATCACGTACATGGTTCGACGTCCTGTTTGACGTCCTCGATATCCATGCCTATACGATGAGTACTGTACCAAAGTCAAAGACGAGAGAAGTCGGAAATCGGCAATGTTTGGCCCGGTCTTGACCAGATCGTTCACGTGCAACTTCGACTCGTCACTCGAAGGACCGACGTCGGGCAGCACTACATATGTACCATCATACAACTCCAGCGCGAAGGTAAGATTATCATTTGAATTGTTATGTACGAAAGAAACCACGAGCTGATGTTACAAACTAGTACACAAATATGCATAGGAATACAGCCAAGACGAAAGAGAAGACGAAGTTGAAAATACAGTTGGAAAACGGATTCAAAGCTAGAAGTGTTCTGCGCTAAACCTGCATGTCGGCAGGGAAGTGACGCTGCGTACGCAATGGGTGTAAATGCTGCATGAATCTGAAAAGACGTCAGTTAAGGTGAGGTGCTTTTTATAACTCAACATACTTCTGCACGGCTCGATCAGCAACCTTTTCTTCCACCCTACCTCGCAAATTCCGAATATTGACATCCTTCCCACATGCTACAAGTAGAACATCTCCTTCTGCGCGGACTTGCGCTAGTTCTTGAATGGCTTGGTTCACGGGGAGGAGCTTGTGACGTTTGAAGAAGACTCGGAATTTGTAGAGGGTTCTACGATGGGTAATGGATATGATGGTGTCGTGAACGTAGGACTGGACATTCGGGTCGGACATCAGGTCTGTGGCCATAACATATCGTTGGTTTGGTGATTCGTTCTGACGGTACCATACAGGGATGGGTTCGGGGTGGAGTTTGCCAGCACGGTATATGCGGCCTCTGACGCTCTTCACAATTGTCTATCGGGGCCGGATTCAGATGTAAGTCCCTTCTGAAAGCCTAGCATGTGCTTACACGACGATTGACAACGCAGGAAACTTGGTGCATGCCCATTTTTAGTAGAGGCGACGTAAAATACGACGGCGGCAGAGAATAAGAAGAAAACGTCGAGGATCTTTGCGAGTTCTGGAAAGCGTTCTTCGGGCTCGCCAGTACTTATATATGTGTCCCTTTGACGATTGGCGGCTGGCACCCTTTGTCCCCTTCACCTATACGAACCCCCATTCTCATGAACACATGCCTAGGGTGAAAGGACCGTTCCCTTTGACTTGTGCTGAAAACTGCATAAAGGAGCGCGACGCAGCGTATTGTGGAGGTGGTGTGTAATTTGCATCGGAGGAAAGGTTTCGGGCAGGTTATATTTTGCCTTTGCTTGTCATCCACGTGCTCTCCGATCTTGACTTCCTTTGTTACTCAGGCTTCATTTCTTTCATCGCTCGCCTTCGCTGCCAGAGATAGCCATTCACGATAGCCATTCACGAGCGCTTTCGAATCCATTGAGAATGTTGAGAAGCCGGCAAGAGTGTGGAGAAGACGCACCGGAGGAGAGCCATGAACTCGTACGAATATTTATTGCTCGTTCATTTCTATCGCTCATTCATGAAATAGAAAGTTAGGCTGGTGTCGCATCCAAGTGCTGAGTTACGGCACCAGGAAGCCCTCAATTCCAATCTAAGAGAACAAGTCGACCGACTTCAGCATCAAGTGAATGAACTGACCAGCGAAGTCGAGCTCCTAGAGGTGAAATTATCGAAATATCGCTTCGAAATTGGCGCCGGTGGCTGACGCGTTGTCTAAAGGATTCCGAGTCGGTACAGCTTTCGAATTTGGGACAGGAGCATATCGACCTTTCTCGTCGTTTTCGCAAGAAGGAACTAGAGGTCGTCGACCTTCAACGTCGTATCAATGACCTAGAAGCTGAATTGAAGATATTCAAGGTTCTATATCCCTTCTATTACTTGCATCACGTTTACACTTACAACTATGTTTAGATACCTGAACCAGACCCTGCATTGAATCGGAGAGACTTTAGCACGCAGACGTGCTCGGCCGGGCAGACCGAAACCAATGATTCCATCCCTGTAAACGAGGAACGACATGATGGAGACGATGCCGACGTGTGTCTAATTCTGCTATCGTATATGTAGACAGGCTTACAGTCAGTTTTAGCATACAGGTGTCTCTCCACTGGATGAATTCGAGAAAGAAGCCTCGGTGCTCAGGAACATCTCTTCAAGTTCCGAACTACTTCTACCATACCCTTTCGACGCTCCTGGTAACCTGACTGGGGGTGATACTAGGAATTGGTTTCCGGATGCCTTTCACTACCTCAATATTGATTTGGGCCAAGAGTACGCCCTCCTGTTGACTAGGTGGATTGCTTTCGAGCGCGCGCATGACTGGAAGACCTCACAATCTGGGCTCTCTCCAACCGGAAGACCGCAGCATCTAACTAAGTGGGTCAATAATGGGCGATACCGTCGCACGGGTAACGAACCTCGATTGGATGCAGACTCCATCACTGCTTTCTCAGATGAGGTACAGGCATGGTGGGCGTCTCTGCAGAGTAATCTGAAGGGAACCATCTCCCGTAAACCCAGCTCCCGTACACCTGGTGATAAATGGAAATCCTTGAATAAGGGGGGGAGAAATGGTTGGTTCGGACTGCTCGTGTGCTTAAAGTGGTGGGGATCTGCTTTGCAGCATGAGAACTCGAAAAACCACGCTGCGTTAATGGAAGACTGGCTTGAAGTGTTGAAAGAAATTTCCGAGACGTTATATGCTCTGACAAACTACCTTACTGATATGCATAAAGATTAGTATTAGTGTTTTGTCGTTTACAATTCATCAATTGACTATATCGTGCAACATAGGAACTTAAGCGCTGAGAGTTCATAAACGCCAGACCGGGATGCTTACTAACCGGAATACACATCGAGTCGAACAACGATCAGTCTGGTATTCTTTCAACGGGGTATGGCTTACTGCTGAATAAAACTCTGCGATCTCACCAGGTTCAACGGTGGTTGTAGTGCCTGTGACCGTTGACTAACTCTTATGCCAGATTGGTCAAGATGTTCCTATGGAGGACTGGGGATCAGCACAGGAGGAGCGGAGTCCTCTGGACTTGAACTCGCTCACCCTTTCCCAACGATCACGCTTGGCATTTCTGTTTGCTGGAGTGGGACATGGTGCGTGTGCACTCATAGTGCGAGTGTTCGAAAGCCGATAAGATATTTTTAGGACGTCATGCATTCGGCTCAATCATCGGATTGCACAAGGCGTACAACACACTCAAGAGCAAACACAGAATTCCACGTCCATCTCACTTTTCTGGATACCCATCCGACTGCCTTGGCTCGCGATCTCTGTATTATGATGCTTTTGGATGATCTCGTGGCTGGAAGAAACCAAAGCCACGATCTTCTACGTATACTTGTGCCTAAGTGCTGCCATAAACGGTGAGCCCTTAATTTTTTCACTACGACTCAGTCAGGTCTCAACCAATGGATGTTTGTATTCAGATTCTTGAACACTGTACAAATTGTCCTACATAAGCTCAAGACCGACCTGACGAAGTTTCCTTCCTGGATTCACATCGTTCCGGAGGCTGTCCCTGGTATGATCTCGTCCTTGAACTACTGGCAGACCAAGATGTCAGTCGTCACCGTTAACGGAGTTCTGCAACGTCATGACCCCCAGAGGAGACGTGCTAACCTTGGTTTCATGTACCCACAACTCAAATCTGATATCAAAGATCTCCAAAACCAGAAGCAAAAACAAGTTGAAGATACGATTAATGGTTTACCGGACGAAGAGATCATTAAGCTGGTGGAAGAGAGCGCACCATCTCGATGTCCTGGGGTTCGTGATCCACGGGGAAGGGCTAGGCGGATTGAGAATGCGAGGGGGATTATGCGGGACACTGCAAAGATGACATTGGGGGAGGACGGGAGTAAACCAATACAAGACGAAGAAGAGTTCTACAAGTTCGGTCTTTGTTCCTCCGCCAACACTCCGCAGCGAGAGCATGAGCCAGCTTTGGGATATGTATAGCTATAAATCTTTCAATCGAACATCCGACTCTGATATCCTACGTGCTGCACAGAAGAAGGTAAGCTAGTAAACCTATGTTGTTCCAAGAAGGTGCTAACATGGCTCCAACATATAGGTTGGTTCCGAGCTCAAAGCAGAGTGAAAACCCAACATCTCGTTATACGTACGTGGTTCACTTTGCACAACGCTACCGAGCAGTCGGTATCTAACAAAATGATTCCAGAGCTCCTGGTTCGATTCTCGCGGAAATGATGGCTATCCCAACCTGGGAACTCTAAATGCATTTCTGTTAATCACATCTATCCAGACGTTTAACAATCGTCATAAAATCATCAGAAGAGAGTCGTACGATCCGGAAACTCCTTCGGACTCGGTCATCTCAGTCTTCTTTGATGCTCTCGTTGATGCACTCAAGGGCCTGAAAGGCAAAATTGTATGCGAGCTGCTGCAAGGTGATATGTGCCAGGAGCTTGTGAAGATGAGGCTTGGTGGAGACAAGTCAAGACCAGCCAGCTTCCCCCGCAAGTTCATGCGTATGTGGTTGAGCAATATTCCGTACGTGTTTAGCATTCACACCAAATTCAGAATCGCACTGAAATCTCCTTAGGGATTATACGCACGGTCCTTTGAACACCGCCATGTATATCGTACCCAATCTTGAGAACGATCGACACGCCTCCGTGTCATCCAACTGTCTGCTTAATACTGGGTTTTGGCCAACTGATGAGGACTATTGCTACAAGTAAGTGTTTCTAGTTCAAAGGTCATGATGCTGTATCGTATCTCATGAAAGTACAGCTACACGCTCCTGACTTCTCCAGAAATACCGCGATTTCTCGGATGTTGCGTTCAATCGATGAGAGCCCGATGGCATCTCGTTACTCTATCGTCCTCATCCCAACAATATCCTCTCCCTCTCTCTCAGCTTGCTACCCGCGACGAGTTGATTGATTGGCTTATTCGCATTTTCCTATATATCATCGCGCCTGGGCAGCCTCAGCACATGCCTTTCAGGGTTAATTGTCCTAACAATCTCGTCAGCTTCTTGAACCTCCTAGTTCACTTGCACAGCGTCGGCTTTCCTGGTCATTGGCTCCCCGAGTTCTTGTCCGATATCCTGACGGATAGAATTCATACCACTGTATTGCCTTATCTTGGGAGGCTTCCAGTACCTCAATCACAGAAACAAAGAACGATAGCAAATAGGAAGATCTTTTTGGATCCGTGGAAAGTCGATTTCGAGAACATACTCAGTGAGGCATGGGAGGCGCTGCCCTTCCCCGTCTCCACTCTTCGCACTGGAGATTCAGACAGCGATGACCTCTGCATCTGCTCGAAAGACGAGATCGGCCACTACGAAGTACGATTGGGAACGGAAGCGTGGGCTTTCCCGACTGCTATGAACATACTCGCGCCCAGTTACGCATGTATGGCGCTTCTTTTTTTGCGGTCCCCGACAAAGCACGGCGCGGACTCGTTGACTGGCAAGATAGGAGACATTGTCGAGGGAAAGGTAGTAGAAAAAGGAGAAATATATATTTTGAACACAGTTCATAAATTTGATGTGAGGTCGGGAGTAATCGAATGGAGGATGCGGAAGCAGAGGGTTAAAAGGATGAAGAGGGATGGTTGGGTCATGGTGCCGATTCGATTTGATGAGCGCGTAGCTGGTGTGTTGCTTCCTGAACTTCCTGAAAGATGGTCCCCTCTGACTTCGTTTTTCGTGTATTTTAGCTGCCAAGCCAGCTCCCGCCAAACAGTGGCAAGAAGTCGGCGTCTCACCATAAACACAAGAGCACTCCTTGGGCATGGGGCATATGTAGGGCTATCGGGGCTTTCGAAGGAAATTATAATACCATTATCCCGTGTGTGTGTGTGTGTCGCCGCTCGCGTACGTTTTCGTAATCCGAGATGTTTCTTTCCCCTGTCGATGTTGGCGAATCAAAACGGTTGTTCTATCTTCACTTAGAATAGTAGTTAGAGTGTAAGCCCGCATCGACGCCAATGGCAACAGGTCCAATTCAGAGATGTCAATATACAAATCGAAGATGATTGAAATAAATCAGGAGACACCCCCGTTCACCGAACTCTGATTATACCAGATCCTCCTCACCCATTTTCGTCTCCTTGTCACAGCTCCAGGGTAAGCATACGCTGAGGGCTCGAGCCACGAGTCATTAGTATACACCCAACCATCTAATAGAAAACAGAGCCAGACAATTAATACACGATTCAGGTGGTGAGCAAGATACAAAACTTACTCTCATCACCTCCAAGCTCACTCACATCCACGTCCTCGTCCTCGCCCTCTGCCACGTCACACTCACGCACCCACGAAGCCTCCAAATCAGGTCTCCAATACTCCGTATCGACGAATACCCATCCCGGCGCAAGTGCGAATGTCAAGTTACTAGTATTCCAAGATGAAACGAGTTAGTGGGCACGCTCAGATATCACGCGAAAATGATAAAGGAGAAACGGGAAAAAACAAGCTCACGCGAACCTAACAGTACCGGCCCCCTCCGCACTCGCACTAGCACCAGCAACCCCACTCCAGCCATCCCTCCCCCTGGTTCAAGCCGCCCGCTCGCCTGGGCGCAGATGGGACTTACTCCACCCCCCACTTCCCGATCCAAACATCATGCTCTTCCTCCGCTGATGTGCCGGCGTCGTACGATGGAAATTTTTCTCGTCTGTATGGGCGTTTTCCGCTGCACCTACACCTGCACCTACACCATCATCATCACCATGCTCCACTTTCTCTGAATAGGGCGGCGGAGAGACATGCGGAGGCGGAGAAGCCACCCTCGTTCCGATACCCATAATCGGGCTCGTTGAGGCCCCAGAGCCACTCCTAGTATGCGAAACCCTATGCGAAATCGAACTAGTCGAGACCGGGGCAGGAGAAACCACCGGATCCAACCTCTCGTTCTCCCATAGCTCAATCTCCCTCATCTCGCTATTCCATACCTCGTCCGAGAGGTTATTATTGTCTATGAACCGCTGAATGCCCCACCTGAGCCTCTTGCGCATGAGAATCAACTTGGATGGTATTTCGTACATGTTGAGCTTTGGGCTGAGGGAAATGCCCAGTTGGAAGGCTATGGACCTTATTGCAGGCGAAATCGTCACTGATGCGGGTAAAGGGAGAGGTAAAGAATAGGGTATTTCGTTAAGGGGTTGGAGTGGTATAGTATATTCTTGCATAAGGGAGATATGCCTATGGAGCGTGGACGCCCATGCGTGTAAGGTGGGGTTCAGGACGATGATAGGTGCAGCGCCGCAGACAAAGCTAACCAGCCGTGCAGGAAACAGAGGCGACGTGACGGGAAAGATGAAAAGGGGAACGGTGAGAATAAGAAGGGTGAGAATAGGTAAGGTGTAAGGGGATTTAGATCCAGGTTTGGGGTGTTCGGCGGTGTTCGGCGAGCGGGAAAGATGCATGACTGAAGCATGTACATCGGCGCTGCAAGTTTAAACGTCAGTAATGAAACATTCAGTACTGTAAAACACGTACTAGAATCCCATGAGGTTCTGTATGGCTTGTATATTCGAGTCTCGGGAAATGACCTGAAAGAAAAACGTTAAAAAATTATATACCGAATTGTTCAGTTACACTCACATATAAATGCATACGCAGCTAACCTGGTACCAGTCAACTTCCAGGATTCGGCGCATTACTACCAGATGCGCTTGGTACATTTGAACCAGCTCCCGAAGGCAAAAACGATGAAAGTAGCATTTGCGGCAGTAAGTTAAAAGCAGAGCCCGCAGCAAAGCCTTTCAACGACGTCGATGAGGATAAGGACTCGAAATCTGGCGGCTCGTTCGAAGCTTGGTCACAGGTCTAATGTCGCTGACATCGCATGGTTTAGGACGGTTGGATTTGTTGGGAGATTGAGATTGGGCTTGAAGCCTGGTCAGTCGCCGGCTCAGATGGAGGAACTGCAGTGGGGAAACCATGCGATTCGTTCGTACCTGTGGCGTACGAAAGAAATAAGCTAATGAAAAGGGTGTAGGGGCGGGTGGGGGGAAATTCACCAATTGAGTACTTTGATTCCGCAGAATGATAACTAAAGGAGGGAAAGTTGGGGATAGATTCGATACGAACAAGGGCGTAGACTTACTGCGAGAGAGATAACAGTAATAATGACGATCCCGATGCTGCACGTAACGATGGATGGAAATAAGCAAGCAAGCAAGGAGAAAAGTAGAGTGACACGCACGTCCAACTTAGATTTCCATTTGCGACACTAGCCAGCGTCTGACCTCCAAGTATACAGTTTAATATACAAAATCCGAACATATTGACGAGATTCAATACGCAAGGGAGGATAACGCCGTAGTACCTGTCAAAGCCAAACGCACAGGGCCCAACAATTAGAACCAAACGACTTGGTGAATACAAAAACGCACCCAAAGCTATACCGAGCTTGAACCATTTGCCTCAAGCCCAAATTTGGACCCCACGTCGCGCTAAGTAAATGACTTTTGTCAATCCGAACCGCAACCAGAAGCATTCCCCGGTACTCACAAATAAGCAGGAGAATACAAGATAATATATTGAAGAGAAGTATCACAAGACACGATTCCCCTATCCCCAACCCAAGCGCTACGAGTCCAAGAGTCCCAGCGGAAAAGGAGAGGATATTGAAGTTCATGGAGGAAGAAATTTCGAAGTATTGAGTTGTCGGTGAAAGTGCCGGGGATTGTTACAATCAGAGGCCCGAAGTAAACAAAAGCCATAAAAGTGTCTTGCAGCCCCCCACCACGAGCCCTTCATAAAAAAAAGAAAATCCGAGTCCTCTCTTTCCCAAAGACTCGACAGAACAATGGTAGTCGAACATAGCTGAGCGTGCAAACCATCCGAAAGAAATTCCGACCCCTCTCGTCGACGCCATACTCTTCAAATCAACGTATAAGTATAACCCTAACTCGGAGTGTATAGACAAATTTTCGGGCATCTCGGAGTCCGAGATGCCCGAAAATTCGACTATTGCCTCCGAGTTAGGGTTAGGCATACTACATCGAGTCGAACAACGATCAGTCTGGTATTCTTTCAACGAGGTATGACTTACTGCTGAATCAAACTTTGCGAGCTCACTAGGCTCAATCTCTTTGCTAGGTTTGGCACAAGTGCATGAAACTCGAGACTTGATTGACTGGTTCGTTCAAGAATGAGTTCAGCTAGCGCAAGAGCCGAGGTAGGAGACTTACTCTCGCTTTAATGTAATTTGCTCATCTCGTTTGTCCAGGTCCTCCTGCGATAGCATATCCAATTCCTCACCCTCCAACTTTGTCAGGTCGTCCTCGCCGTACAGACCATCTTCACCATATATACTCTCACGTTGCTCTTGTCCCCCTCCTCTTTCTCCTGCTCTTGCGAACTCCTTCAAGTTCTCGATTCTGCTTATTGCATTTCTGTCAGACTTAATTCTGTTTTGCTTCACCAGGCAACCACAGTGAGTTATCATCTGCAAATATCGAGTCCATTACTTTTATTTGAAGACTTCTTGATAAGATAATCGCGCGGTCACGGCTTTTCCGGCTATTTATTAGTCGGACGCTGTCTCTTTCATCTTTCATCTTTCTTTCTTTCGTCTCGTTCGCCATTCTTCCGAATATTCAACCCCCACCAGGTTTGCTCTTCTCAACAGTTCACTTCCCGTCTCCTATTAACACTTCTCTTGCATTCTTTTGTCGTGCAGACTCTTTCTACTTGCTTGGTTGCTCCAAAATGCTCAGAGGCCTAGTTTTACTCGCTATCATGCCGTTCGCTCTCATTGGCGCCACAAGCCTTGCAAAAGGCATAATTACCATGAACGACGTCAAGCAACTTGGGGAGGATCTCGTCGAGGACTTGAGAAATGGCTGGTGAGTTTCTTTGTCTTTCATTCGATGATAGGTGCTCAGCCCCGCTTCAGTCTTTTCCTCATACACAACGGGAAGTCATTTTATCAAAGTTTTACTCAAGTCATCGCGCAGTGGATGTATGTTTCCCTTTTTTTTGCGTGCCTTCGCCCTCGCTCAATCTTGCTCCAGCTTCATCTATATTGATTTCTTCCTCGACTTTTCATTTCCACCGCTGTACCTTTCATTTGCAGCCGGTTTTCTTTGTGCTACGATTTTTTGTTTGCTTGCTCTCATTGGTGCACTCATTGAGCAAAATTAATCGACTGTTGATCATGTACAATGAAATAGTATAGTATCTATTGTATTTCTGCTCATGCAAAGATCGTATGAATTGAGTATGACCGCTTCTGAGTACTGCAAGTGTATCATCGGGGAGGAGAAATAAATAAAAGACTAACCATTATATGAGCATCGGGAGACAGGATCATAAGAGTTATGTTTTTCTTCTTCAGAATTATAGTGTAATGGGCTTGTGATTCTTATTTTACGAGTTTACAGCAATACACACATGCACTAAATACTGTACAATCACAACTTCTCCTTGGATACATCCACAAATCGATCCCCCACTCCAACTACCACATTTCCAAATTGTTCTCCTCGTTGAATAACATCGAACCCTTGCTCAGTTGACTCTAACCCATCACAAGAAACTACAGGGACAATACCCTTATGGCACAAAAATTTTGTCGCTTCTCGAAGGTCCTTAATCTAGTCGATCCTAGATCAATGATATCGATATAAACACAACAGAGTTCTCAGAGCATTCAGTAAGGAGACATACCGAGAAGTCTCTGGTTCCTCACAACCTCCCACATTGTAAGCGTAACTTTCCTGTCGGCAGTCCTTAACAGAGACATCAGTTCGGATGTTAAAACGAAACAACAGTGTCAGTACCAGTGCCACGTACATTCCATAACAGACTACCCGTCCGCCATGCTTAAGGAACAAGCTTACTTTCCCCAAGATGTCGCCTCCAACAGAGTCAATCACAGAATCAAAGAAACCCTTTCCATTTGTCTGTTCCTTTAAGAGCGTCTGAATTTGTTCGGGCAAGTTCGCTAATACATACAATTGCTCATTGACAATGAAGAGAATCAAGCAGAATACGTACAATCTTTATAATTAGCGCCTCCTTCTGCTCCGAGAGCGATAGCTTTGTCTATCTTCTCTTGGATTCCACTGGTAACGTACACAGAAGCGCCTTTCGCGACGCGAAGTTGAAGTGCGGTTAAAGCTACGCCTCCACTGCCAGTGATACTAGTAATCAAAACGTGATGACCCGATTGAATGGCTCCGTTGATCATAGTAGCCCTACAAGATTCAAACGCATGGTATTAAGCACCTCAATTCAACTCAACTTCCTCGGGGTAAACATACCTCCAGGCAGTAACACCCGCAAGAGGCCAAGCAGCCATTTTCACGTCACTGTCGAGATGTTTAGCAGATAGAATGACTTTGTCTCGGGGGACTATAACGTATTCAGTGAATGTGCCTACGTCGGGATATTTTACACCGCCGACGACGCCAAAACTACAATAAGATCAGGTAAGTTATTATTCCGGTGCAGATAGTTGTGTATAAAGCTCACGTAGATTCTAGGCCGTTAGGATGTTCGTCCAGCCATGCATCGGTGCAAGGAACACGCGTTGGTTCACTAGAGGATCGTTTGTATCCCCGGAAGCAATGACTACACCTAGGAGCGCATATACAATATGTGAGCTGAGATAGAGCTAGCACTGAGATTTCACGACGTACCAGCGCCATCCACTCCAAACACCCAACTGTAATACCTGGGTACAAGCTCTTTTGAATCAAACCCAGATGTAACTAAAGCTTTGCCACCAGTTAATAACAGAGCCTACCTCCCTGTGATTAAAAGCAGCTGCACCAATTCTCACCAGTACATGCCTAGGCTTCAGCGCTGGGATCGACCGAGTTTCTACGACCGCGTCATAAACGAAGCCGTTCTTTGGCGCGGATGCTTTGCGGACAATAAGAGTTTTGGTGGATTGTGGGATGTTATTATACATTTATTTTCCTTCAAAGAGATAGATCAAAGACGAGACTCAAGGGACTGAATGGATTGAATACGGGACATACTCGGGCTCGGAGTCAGTCGAAGTCGGGAGACGTCGTGCAATGAAAACTAATGTCAATCAAAACTACACAAAAAAGCACACAGCAGAGCCATAATCCAGAATAAAGGTCGCGTTGGTTGACGGTATAGATGCAGCTATGGGTGCCCGGTGCTGAGGTTTCGAATTCAAGTTCGTGATCAACATTACCCGGGCCGAGGTAAATAAACGCCGCCGTGTTACTCAACGATGCTCTTTTCCGTACTGTTCCAGCCTCTTCGCGATGCTTGATACCTCTCGAAGCTTGTGTTCCAGCTAGCGTGCCGCAGAGCTTTGGGCTTTATGTGTAGCTGCATTTTGTAGACAATTGAGAACCCTAGGTGTTAGTGACCAATACTAGGTGAGTGCGCAATTTCCGTGCCTTCAAGTTGGCTGACTCAGTGATGTAGTATGCGCCCGCTTCCGGTTCGATGCTCTTCTGACTGAATTCTATTCGAACGCCAGCCTTCTCGCCTACTCTCATTCTGATTAATTCGGCTGCTCCCCGATTCTATAGCTAATACTGGTTTTTAATTTCTCCAATCACTTCGTGTACGGAGTTTTCGTACGGGCTTAGTGATCTTGGGATCGTCTTTGAATGTAGGGCTGGATGGATGGATTGCTATTGAGATGAGAAGAGGTATTGGGAGGATTGCTATTGAGATGGGAGGAGGTATGCCCCCAGGTCGTTTTCCTAAGGTTCAAGGCATTTCATCGGCCCGTCCGTTCCGTGTCGCCCGATTTCCGAAATTCCGACTTCTTTGTCGTACTCGACCGTACCTTCAGCCAATATTTTGACCATTTGAGGTGCTTGGAGTGTAGAGAGTCGACATGGAGGACGGTGAGCCGCACCCCGTCGCGCATGCTCGCAAAATACCCCTCGACAAGCACAGAATACAGAAACTCAAGATGGGGGCTACTACGGAGGCTACTGAGCCGCGTTCTGTCGCGCAAGGTTCTAAAAGACGTCTTAGTATCGAAGATGTAAGTTTATCATTGTCCATGGCCGGAATTCTTACTGAGACTAATTGGTAGACGCAGTCTCATGATGCAGATGCATCTGAAGATGTTGAAATGGGCCCTCATATGGTATTTCCAATCGACCTTATACGCGCAGCAGTCAATAACAGCGTACCTCTTAGATGCCATCTAGTCACAAACAAATGCGATCTTCTCTCTCTGAGGAAGACCCGGCGCGCTTGAGAGCCAGAATCCACGTGTTAGAAGGCTTCGTAGCCAAGCTCAATGGCGGGAATGTTGTACCTGAACTCGAAAAGAATTTAGAGAAGGATTCATCCATGCTGGCAGAGGAAAACCAAAATCTTCGAGATCTTCTAGCGACTAGGGACCGTGAGCTTACCTCTTTAGCATCACAGCATGGAGTCGATAATTTGACCCATGAACTTCCGAAGCTTCGTGTTTGTAAACAAATTCTGCTTCCGTGACAAAAGCTAACTTGGGACTTGACAGGAGGATAAGCTGAACTTGGAAAAACAAATTGATGCTCTTTGCGAAACCACTCGCAAGTCAAACGACAGGGTTCGTGTCCTCGAGACTAAATTAGAGGTACAATTATTCTAAAACAATGCTGGAATCCTACGCTTACATGACGATATCCTTAGACCGAGAGGACTAGGGTTGAATCGATAGAAAGACGGACAGAGACGCTCTCAGCTGAAAATCAAGTATTGGAGGAAATGAAGATAAAACTGCAATCTGATGTTGAGAAGGACAAGAAAACAATACTCCACATGCAACGAGATCATGCTCGAGCTCTGGTAGGTCGTTAGCCTTGTGCCTATATCATGCCATTAACGTCTTTTCACTTTGACCAGGAGGCGAAAACTACGGCTGCTGAATCTCAACAAAAAGAGCTAGAAAAATCAATTGAGATCGAGCGCAACACTGTCATGCTCTTAAATTCTGAGAAGACTGAACTGCAGGTATGCGCTGCAGCTGACGATCAACATTCATGCTCAAGGTTCCATGATGCTAGGCCAAGCTTCAAGCGCTTGAAGAGAAGACTAACCAGCAACAATGGCCTGATGAGGTATTGGCTATCAGATGTGCTGAATGCTATGCTCATACCTTGATAACAATGTGCAGGAAGACGTGAAGGATACACGGAAACTCCAGGACGAGCTGACTTCTGCTACGCAAAGAATTCAAGAACTAGAGGTGAGATTGAGCACCCTATCTGGTTGCATATTTTTCAATCATCTTCGCAAAGGTTACATGCCATGAGAAAGATAATAAATTAGTGGAGGAACAAGACAAATATGACGAGTTGAGTGTGCTGCACCAGATGAGCTTAGTATGTGCTTCTACCTTCCTACCATATGTACTGAAATAAACCTTGATATAGGAAGAACTTCAGCGTGAAATTGACTCCGTGGAGGAGAAGACGGTAATTTCTCCAGTTCGACAGGTTGATTTGATACCGACTCTTTTGAAATGCCAGCGCATAGCTCAAGAGCTCGAAACTAGGCACGAAAAACTTCAACAAACATTGTACTTGATGCAAGCTGAATATGACCAGCTCAAGGTATGCCCGTTTCGCAATATACCATATATCTCACCCTGCTCATAGTGATTCTTGAATGTTGTAGCAAACACAAGAGCAGCTTTCAAATGATAATCAGATGCTCCGCAAAAGCCTTGACACTGAACTCAGCCAGATGCAGAACATACGTGAAGAAAGGAACACGTTAGAGGTGCGTTAATCTGCTCATGTTGACACATACTTCGGGTATGTAATCGCTAAGCTGTCTGTCTATAGCAAGAACTTGAGAAGTCCAAGACAGCTTGCAAAGATGCCAATCGCCAATACCAGGAGTTGCAGCAAAGTCACTCACGTCATGTAGAAGAGTCTGAGACTCTATCACTTGCACATGGCATTTTGAAGGTATGCACCTCCATTCATCTCTCGTTTTTTTTCGTCTTCATGTCCCACTGCCGATAGAAGGAGAAGGTTGAATCTCTGCAAACGATTGAGAACCTCCAAGGGAAGATTGGCGAGCTCGATGGAGCACTGTCGAACTTGAACATGGAATATGACGTTTTGAAGGTATGCACCTCCACGCATCCCTCGTTCTTTCTCATCTTCATTTCCTGCTGGTAGAAGGAGAAGGTCAAATTTCAGCCAACGATTGAGAGCCTCCAAGGGAAGATCGGCAAGCTTGATGGAGCACTTTCGGACTTGAACAAGGAATATGATGTTTTGAAGGTGCGCACCTCCACGCATCCCTCGTTCTTTCTCATCTTCATATCCTGCTGGTAGGAGGAGAAGGTCAATTTCCTGCAAACAATTGGGAGCCTCCAAGGGAAGATTGGCAAGCTTGATGGAGCACTTTTGAACTTAAACAAGGAATATGATGTTTTGAAGGTGCGCACCTCCACAAATCCCTCATTCTTTCCCATCTTCATTTGCTGGTAGGAGGAGAAGGTCAATTTCCTGCAAACGATCGAGAACCTCCGAGGGCAGATTAGAAAGATCGAAGGAGAGCTTTCGGTACAGCAAGATACAAACAAAGTTTCGCAGGGCAATGTTGAGACTCTAACTCGTGCAAATAATGATTTAAGTGTGCGTTCTTTCATTTACCCTCTTTATCTGATTTTGATTCCTTGCTGGTAGGATGAGAAACACAAGTTTTCGGAAACGGTCGACAATCTTAGCACGAAGGTTCAACAACTTGATGCGAAAATCCAAGAACTCGAAGGCGAACTTCTGAACCAACAGAATGCTCACAACGAGGAGTTAGAGAAGGAGAAGAGCAAAGTTTCAACCTTCAGCTCTTCGCAGGAATCTTTCCACAGACAAGTTTTAGACCTACAAAGAGAAAGGAAGTCCTTGCAGGTAGGTTTCCTGCACTATTTTCTCCCGTAAGAAGATACAAATAATTGCTTAGTCTGAAGTCCTTGGGCTCCGCACTGCTTTGGATGAGAGTCGTAAATTAGTCGAGGAGCGAGGGAAAAAGCTTGAGGTATTTTTATTCCAATTCTGATATACTGAGACTCAAAAAGGAGAAGGAATGGACAGAAGCACACGCTACGAAAACTACAGAAACGGAGGGTCTGGAGGCAAAGTTACATGAGCAGGAGCAGAAATTCCAGGTATGAACACGATTCCTGTATCCCATGCCGCTTCCTTGCTCATCGAGGCACAAATGGCTCCTTGTTAGTCTGAGATCGAAACGCTCCGCTCATCATTGGAGGCAAATCGGGAACAGTACAAACAAAAAGAGAAGAAATGGACAGAAGCTCGTACTGCGAAGGTGACTGAATTGAGGAGCTTGAAGGAAAAATTAAATGAGTCCCAGGTACGAGTCATAATAATATATGCCTAAGGCATTGTCTCAATGCTCAATAACAGGCTCAAATTGCGACAGCAAACGAGGATAGACAAAAGAAGAGCCAGGAACTTCAGAAATTACACAAGGAAGTTGAGAAGTTGAAGGTGAGATATCATACTTGGTGTAGATGTGAAAGTTACTGGAATTTGAAGTGTCAAGGCATCGAGCTCAAGAACTGGGACCGACGTGGCATCGAGCTCAGGAACTACGCATAGGTCATTAGGCCTAACTTCGTTCAAAATTAGGCTTGGAAGCACGGAAGGCGCAGAAAAGGGCACGGACGAAGATGACAACGACAATAAAGATGACAACGACAACGAAGATGATGACGACGACTTGCGGATCATTGAATTCAAGACTTTGCGGGGCATGAGCCGCACGTTAAAATCAGCCCCAGTTAGTCGCGAGTTGAATACGATTAAGCGGAATAAACGAAACTATCAATTGGGCAAGGAAATAGTATGTTTTGATTAGTCTGATTTGTTTGTCACTCACACGGTGAATGAAGGCCTCATCGTCTACTCCGACTCAACCCCAAACTCCGTCGAAGCCCTCTCAATCTAAGCCCTGGGAAAAAAACAAACCATCACCTTTTGTAAGGACATAAGCATCAGTGTCAAACGTTCGAAGCTCATATCATTATGCCCTAGCTTAAAGGTAACAAAACCAAACGAAGGAACGCCCAAAGATCGGATTCGGATTCAGTAAGCGTCCAAATAAACATCAGAGAATGGTACTTAGATGTGTTGTAAATTCAGGACGATTCATCTGCTGGTGAGGCGAATGATGATGATGAGGAAGACGGTGACGGGGGGGAGGATGATGATGAGCAAGAAGATGATGAACCGGAGGATGAGTCACAGAGTTCGCAACCAGGAAAAGGAAAAGGAAAAGAGAAAGAGAAAGGAAAAGGAAAAGGAAAAGATAGCAGCGGAGGTGGTGGTGGTGGTGGAGGAGGAGGGGGAGGGGGRGGGGGAGGGGGAGGGGGAGGAAGAAGCAGCGGCAAGGCCAGCAAAGGGTCCAAGAGACGTAAAATTGAGGTAAGCGCTTTTAATCACTTTGGCCGACTGTGTGCTTACTATTGATGTAGGGTAAGGCCAGAAGTATAGACCCTGAGCCTGATCCCAACGACTCCTCGTCCTCCAGTTCCAGCTCTAGCTCTAGCTCTAGCGGGACAGAGTCGGACACTGATCAAGAGTCCAATGCGCACCGAGTCCAGAAGAAATGGCAAATGAAGGCCCGTCACTCTCGCTACAAAGTTAAGCAACAGAAGAACAACATTAATGTGAGTAATTCGAAGCAGACAACTTGGAGACTAACATTCCGTTTTCACAGGCTCTTGCTCGAGATCTCCTTCTCCAGGCTCTTCACTCCAGAAAAGTCTTTGAAGCTTTTTCTCGGGAGGAAGTATCGGCCGAGCGTCTTGAAAAGTTCCACAAAGATCCCAAGAAATATGGTCCTATGCTCTGCAATACTCGAATTGACAAGCGAGGCGCTAAGAGTAGCGATATCTTAAGTAGTATGTGGAATCAATCCCTCATCTACTTGTTGGCGCGTGAAGGGGAGGCGATTGTTGCCTTGTGTCCCGATGACCGGTTCGGCCCCCCGGTTAATTGGACAGACCTCATGCGTACCAGGCTGTATCAAGTTGTTGCGGACGTGATCAGAGCTCGGCCACAATCTGAAAGCGAAAGCTTGAAAGAGAGAATCATCCGTCTTGCAGAACGGTATGATGAGAGAAAGAAGAGGAACAAGGGGGTCAATATTCGACACATTGTAAGTTCTATCAACTAAAAATGACAAGGACACTCACTGTTCCCGTAGAAATATCAGACGCGCGCTTCCGTCGCCGCCATCATGATTCAATCCAGCCGCGAGCAGAATGACCAGGAGGGGTCAGACACCTGGACTTATATCCTTGCAGTCATCAACAAACTACGACACGACGGTATGTCTGATGAGGAGGATACAGTCATTACGACCCAGACTGGTGGTCAAGAAGTGCGCGAGTTCGTAAAGAGTGTCCTTGTGTTGAACTGGCGACACCCATCTTTTAGGAAACTCTTTCAAATGGTTGATGAAACTCCAGGAGTCGAAGACGCTATCTTTGCGCAGACGGGGAGGGGAAAATTGAAGCGTATTCGTGTCAAGAAGGTTCTTACACGCACTCCACCCAAACATCTTCCTCGATCTTTTTTCAAGGCAGGATATCTTGAGGATTTGGAGAAGTTCCCTTTTCAGATCGAGAAGCTTTGCCTTAGCAAGAAGCAGTTTCCACTTCGCGAAGTCCATGGCTCATAGAGCGTTTCTTTTGTTTTCATTCGACTCTAAGCATGTATGTATGTATCACGCATAGATGCTCTGCAACTAGACTGACAAAATCTTTAAATACATCTGTATATAATTTGTCGTTACTGCTACATTTTCTACAATGCATCATATCGAATGCCCCTCCTTTCACACCCTACGCCCGGCGACTCATACATCCATAAATGCTAGCAGTCGCGAATTAGTCGAACAAAACACTGAGTAGGAGAGGGGTGAATGAATAGTAATGACGTAGACCACTATGATTTTTCCGTTACCTGAATCACTAAGCCGACTTCTCCGCCTGTCTGCTCATCCTTTTCTTCCCTAATCTCCTGCGCAAGAATCAAGTCGGGGTCTCTACCCTTAACTTCAGGCAACGACGACGTGAATCCTGCACCCGCGATACAGCATCCGAAGAAAACTAGAAACGATCGTTCAAGTTAACGCGACTAACATCAAATAGAGACAGGTGAGACTTACTCCATAACACGACGGGGGTGCCGATGTCCTCACTTAGAGCGTTGAATGCTAGAGCAGAGATGATAGCTCCTGCTTTACCGCAGGCTGCGCTGATACCATGTACGAAAGCACGGAATCGGATGGGGAAGACTTCGACTGGGTAACACTAGAAGAAAAGGGATGGATAATCAGCGGGAGTGATCTTTGACTTCTGAGTGAGGGTGTGGGTGAGGCGGAAGGACTCACGTATGTCATAATGTTTGCACCAAAGTTGAAGAAGAACTAAACGAAGAGAAGATTAGTATTATATTATACTGTATTTTCATGAACACGACAAGAAGACGTACCTGTAGAAGTGCGAAATTAACAATAAAAGCGGCACGGCTTAGTGAATTGAATTTCCTGCGAGGATGCCCACTGATATATCCAAATGTCACTGTCAATCCCCTCACTGGTAACGGTGACAAGAAGAGGAAAAAGACGTACAGAACAGAGCTGCCGTCAAGAAACCTTGTATCTGGACGAATTCTCTTCCTAGCTTCTCAATGAGGAGGACTAAGGCATAATAACCTATAATCCAATGAGTCTGTGTCCTGGGATAGAAGGCGAATGAAATTTATTCTACCTGGAACGAAACCTAACGCAGTGATGATGATACCACCGGTGGACGCTCCCAAGCAGTACCAGTCTTTCCGTCGAAACCTATATGCTGTAGCGCGACGTTTTGATTGAGATTGATTTCGTAAAAGACTAGTAAAAGAGTCGTGAGCACAAAATGGCGTTGAAAGTTAAGAGGAACGTACGCGATGTCGAGTAGGAACCAGCAGACACATGTCCCAGTGTCCCAATGAGATGTTTCGCATGACGCCATCCAGAGAAATACCGAATGAATTCCTCAATCTGCGCTTTCTCCTTTTTCGTCGCGATCACCTCTGGAGCCTCCTCACGCGCAGCCGCATGAGCCGGTGAGTTCGGTACGATCACCAGCCCTCTTCAACATCTGAATCTCCTTCTCTAAATCCCTCTCCTGGTTCTCCATCGCTTTCCTTGCTTCTTGGAAACGCGTACTCTCAGGCATCGTAAGCCGTTGATACAGCATACCAAAAGCCGGGATGAGACTGACTCCGATGATGATTCACCATACACCATCGACTTTACTCGTTTTTCCCTCGTCGTTCATTACGTGCTTGTAGCATTCGAGTACGATGATGGTTATGAGAGAACCAACGAAACTACCCCAACCCCGGTTAGCGAAGATATAAGCCAACATCGTACCGCGCTTGCGGAGGTTTGCTCTGTCGGAGGTGACGGAAGCAGACATGGGGTGGTCCCCACCCACGCCAATACCAAGGGGGATATGAAAAACGGAGAGGTAGACGAGGCAGGAATCGGGGGAAAGTGTGGTTGGAGTGGTGAGACAGAGGATGGTTGCGAGGATGATGAGCACTGTGAGTTCTTTACCGTAGATGGCAGAACGCCCGAGGGAATCTGCGAGGTAACCAAAAGTGAATTGACCAATTACGCTCCCGATGTTAGTTCCGGCTTTCATGAAACCCTAAGGCCCAGCAGGAAGAGATTTTCCGCCGTAGATATGGGGAGCATCGTTGCGACAGGGTTGATGATGAAGAGATCGTATGCTGGGTAAAATAAGATGAATTTAGGTCTCGCTGGATGAAGGAAAGCACGCACCGTCAAGGAAGAAACCCACACCGGCAATACCGAGCAGTTTCACCTCTGTCATGGTTAAGAGAAAAGGAGGCCGACCATCGTTCAGCTCGTATTCCTCAAGAGGTGCGGTTCCAGGTAACGGTTGTAAAGGTTGTGGAGAAGATTTTTGCTGCTCTTCAGAAGCCTGCTTCAAACTAAGAATCATCTTAAACCACCCCAGTTGTAGATTACAAACCTAAGCTATGCTTTAACAATCCAACTTGGCAACTTGTACGCCGTACGGGACTGTATCATCTTGCGGCGCCTATAGCTAGTAGTACTAGTACATACTAGTTAGACATTGTTGATGTTTGTGCGGTCTTCAAAGTAAAGTCATGTGAGCACCAATTGTTCCGAATATCCGACTTTCATCCGATTTTCCTTAGGAATAAAGCGGCATCGTACGATTTAGTGCATTCGTGCAGTAGCAACATCAAGAGTTCTTATATACATATCGCAGTATCAATCAACAGATGTATCTTCGTACTTTCACAACATATCCTATTGTCCAGCTCAATTAATATGCATTCCTCCGACTGCTTTCAAAATCCGAAGGCGTAGTTCTGCCTTGGTTCGCTCCCAATCCCCGGGCCTTCGTGAAAAGTCTGCATCCTCCCCTTCATAACCCTTGAGGTAACAAAAGGTCTCCTCCCTTCCAAGGTTTGCAATTACATCATGTGTGCGTAGAGCAGGAAGGATAATCTTCTGTGCATCACCAGCAGCCGCCCTCTCTGGTTTGAGTTCAACCTCCCGGTTCCAAGGCTTGGTTCCATTAAGGAAGGGTACTTGGGTAAGGGAAGCACCACGAGGAACGAGACGGTTTATTTGCTACATTAAACAAAAGATTGAGAATATGCATGAAGAGTTTAGAAAAAGGCGTACCTTTGCTACAGAAGTCGCAGTTTCAGCAGAAAGCTCGAACACTGCCTTCACATCCGCTGACACACCATCCACCGTCTCTGCCAACGCACGCAATCTCCTGTCCAAATCCCCTATCTTATCGTCAAACTTTTTCCCAAGTGTTCTGTTTATCTTCTGCACAACCTTCTTCTCGATATCATCAGGAAGGCCATCCACCTTCGTTTGGAGTGAAGCAAGATCTGCCTCCAGTGTACGGATTCTATTGTTGAGAGTCTCTTCAAGGTTAGCGATCTGCTGGCTGAGTTCGGCGACCTTCTGGTCAAGTTTCTGGTCAACTGCAGTGACACTGCCGTTGAGATCGTCGACTCTGCGGTTGAGGTCGTCAAATCTCCCGCTAAGGTCGTCGAATCTCCTGTCAAGGTCGGTGAATCTCCTGTCAAGGCCGTCGAATCTCCTGTCGAGGTCGTTGAATCTTCTGTTAAGTGCAGCGAAGTGCTGTTGGAGTACATGAATATCATTGCCGAGGGCATTGCTCCTGTCGGTGAGTGTATTGACCTCGCCGGCGATTGTATCGACCCTGCCGGTGAGTGTATCGACTTTGGTGTTAAGCGAACCGATATCATTGCGAAGTAGGCGCGTATTATTGTCCATATCGCTGCGAAGTGCGCGCATATTATTGTCCATATTGTTATTAAGCGTGGCGATATTGTTGTTAAGCGTGGCGATATTCTGCGTGAAGGCAGCGAACCTTGCCTCCATGTCCTCAGCAAACATGCCAGCGACTCGCTCAGACAGAGGGTCGTGCAAGCGATTGGCTAGGTTTTCAAGGTAAGCGTCGTCGTCGAAGGCGGGGGGAGCAAGGAGGCCTCCTAAGGTTTAACAAGAAAAATCGGCACAAGCTTTAGTGGACAACGAGCGCACTTACTGGATTTGAGATATTTCGTCGAAACGTATGCGTCGTAAGCCTTGGCAGCCATCAGTTGCGTGGGGGTTATTTCCATTTCGTGCAAATCTAATTCACAACTTCATTAGCTCAAATGACCTGGTATTGCAAAGTGGAGAGGGTAACTTACATTTACGAGCGTGAGTCTCGAAGTAAACGCGGTTGCTTTCCACACAGTCTTGCTCAGAAATAGGGTCAGACAATGCTGGTGGGTGAGGAACGCCAAAATCGTAACCCGGTTGCAGGAAAGCAGGTGCCGCAGCCATGTTGACAGTTAAGATGTTGAAATGACTAGAACGAGTACGGTGACAGGGAAACGTCAATAGTAAGACAGCAAGCGACGTAGAACTTGAAGCGATGAGAAAAAATCAACGAAAAATAACAAGTACAAACAAAACAACAGCGTGACTCGCCGCTCCCGGCGTATAGACAGGGGCCGCAGGGCACAAGGCTGTAACTGTGTTACCCCCCTCGGTCAGCTCATCCTGTTCCTTTTCCAGTTGCGCAAATTATCTTGGTTTGCTTGAACCCGTTGCAATTGGGCTACTTGCCCCTCAAGTTCAGCAAGCGCTTGATGCACGACGACGTGCGATATTCCAGTCTTATCCAAGTCTCATCTGTATTTTGTGACCCGGAATGTTTGATGCAGTGAAGGATGGTCAAAATATATTTGTGGAATGGATCTTGATATTCTACATCGTAAGAGCACATATATTTGTGGCAGAGTATGAGAGTGGAAAAGAAAATGAATGTCCTTCAGCGGGCACGGATTGTCGCAAGTGCATTGCTTTTAGAGGAAGCAATGTAACTGAAGTGATGGTAATAGTGCTAGGAATGATGACTGAGTATGGAAGAGTAATCGATAGAGAAGTTCAAGAACTCGCAAGAGCATTACTAGTAAGAGCAGGCACAGAAGCTTGAGTAGTAGCCGCATATTCAACGCTTTGCGGAATAGTGTGCTCAGTACTAGCAGAAGCGACGTTTGTACTAGCGGAAGCGATGCTCGCACGGGCGGAAGCGATGCTCGCATGGGCGGAAGCGATGCTCGCACTGGCCGAAGCGATGCTCGCACTGGCTGAAGCGATGCTCGCACTGACGGAAGCAAGGCTTGCACTAGCAGAGGGGATCACGACACTCCGAGTCACAGTAGCGGGAGTAATAGCGGACATAATGACCGGGCTTGAAGAAGGAAAGGAGGCCCCGGGGTGTTCTACATTCCAACTAGGAAGGAGGTCACGAAACACCGTTTGCAACTGCCCTAAATATGAACCAGGAAGTTGTACCTGTAAGGAACGCAAGGATGATCAGCCTCTTGTTCAGCGTGAACAATCATTAAGTACATACCACTACACCAGGGTTCCTAACGACCGTGTGTGCCCCAACAAAACAAAGAATTGCGACATGAATTAAAACAAGGTACGTTGTTACTGATCTGGGTAGGATCAAGAGGGCGTCACTCTGTCGGCTGGCGGAAACAGGCTTCGCTACATTGGCAGCTGCAGTAGGCTGCGCGCGCGCACGCTTCTTCCGGAATACGACGACGTCTGCGGCCTTTTGAGATGTTGAGCCTGCAATTGCGATGAGGTAGTAATCAGGTTGTGTGCATGCCTGTTCATAGCGGTATAAGTAGTAGTATAACATAAGGAATACCGGGGTCTTACTGTCACATGTTGCACCAAGCTTTGGTGCGGGTAGTTCAGGCTTTGCAGGAGAGCGCCAGTGCCGGTGTCGTAAAGTACAGCGCAGCTGCGATCAGTGCCGCCTACGATGACACTCCCCTCCTCTGCAAATACAACCTGCTTTGGGAAGTTTATCATGGGGGCCTTGCTCGTGAAGGTACGGACGTGTTCCAAATTGCTAAGCTTGAAGAGTTCGAAATCTTGTCCAGTCCACGCCGCCATTAGATCCTTTGGCTCATCGATGACAACGGAGCCCCTTTGAAAGATCAGCAAGTGACCACCACGATGCTGTGAGGGTAAAAACCTACATTATATCCGGGCCATGGGATCGATTCCACTTGAGCTGGCCGGTTTTATGCTCCAGCTGAATACTAACAGTGCTCAAGTCAGAATGGTATCGGATGAAAATACAAAAGCTTACATGTTTCCACCTTCTCGACCGAATGTGTATACGTCGCGCGTCCTCTTGCAAAATAGCACAACCCTTGGCAAGAAAGGTTCCGAAAGAACGACTCGAAAAATACGGACAAGGTCCCGAGCCGAGGGAGAAAGAGTCCATACGCTTACAGCACGATCTGCTGTAGAGACAGCGATGCGCCCGTTATGCCCGTTGGAAACGTGTTGTTCATGGACATCGACTGACATAACCTGACTTCCCTCTTCGCATAAAACTCTCTTAGCCATTGACTCAAAAAGCTAGATTTGGACAGTCAGCGGAATGATAGTGCAAAAAAGGGCATACGAACTTTACGTTCACGATCCCAGTCCCAAGCAACAAGTTCTCCTTGCATTGATCCTAGAATGAGAACATGGCTATCACCTCGTTCGAAATGCAGCCAAGAAACGACGGTAAAAGCGCGCTTGGGGTTCGAGGCACCTAGCGGCGATTGGGGAATAGAAAGTAAAGCATTGGTGTCCAAGTCCCAGACATTAACGCCGCCATATCCTAGAATGATACTGAGTGTCACAAAGAAACATAGAGATTGAACTTGATTACCTGCCGCTGCGACGAATTTTGCATCCGCGGAGAAAGCTACGGAGAGAATGGCATCGCGAGCACCTTGAAGAGTGACGAGTTGTTTGTACTGTTTGCGGAAAATGGACTTGAGTGCCTGCATGGTCTTGTCGATGGAGAAGAAGTGAAAGCTAGCTTGCACGTTTTCCCTTTGAAAACATCGGGCTTTTTTCTTTGAAGCACTGGACAAAGGGAAATTCAGGCATGTGTGAATTATCCCGTGAATTCCGTCGGAATATTTGTCACGGGACCCATTGTGACATCAGCAATATTATGTCCGTTTTTACCAGCCGCCTTTCAGCTACAGACAGCTGCTTTTTCGCTATGTTCGAGTTCAAGGGGATGGAGGACGGCAGCGTGCTTTTGAACCGGTTGTGCTCTAAGCTCCTTTGTTTTTTACTGACCCTATACATTCAGGACATATAAAATGGACTCGAAAGCCTGGAAGGGTCAGCGTTAGACGTTAGCTGCTGAATCCCGATTCCCGATGGCTCCCTTCAACAACCGTTCCTCCGATTTTCGACCTCTCTCTATTGACCACATCGAAATTTACTCCTCGAGAGCTGCTCTTTTGTCCGTCGACCACGAACCTATCTCTTCCTCAGGTGGAGCGCATCGTACTCCTCGTTCTAAATCCCATCGAGTGTCACCGTACGACTCTCCCTCCTCGCACCACAATTCCTCTGAGTCGAACTCTGATACATCCTCTCCTCCTGGCTCTCCTTCCCCTATTCGTTCACCAAAGGTCGTAACCCGCGAATTTGATGGCGATTCTGACTCAGACGTGCAAGCTCGTGATCCTTCTCCCTCTGAATCTGATGATGCCAGCTTAGACGGTATCTACGCCGAAGAACGCACCGTCGGGGACGATAGAACTTCTGGCAAGAAAGTCCATTTCGCTGATAGTGAAACATCTGCCTCTGGCGCCCGCACTGCCAATGCTGGCACGAAATCGAAAAGTAAACAGAAGCGAGCCAAGGAAGGGACTATTGCCAAGCCGCAGGGTGAGGTGGGCAAACCGAATCGTGGGGGCTATAATTTGCGGAAGGCTTTAGGCTGGGATAACGAGAAGTATACTGAAGTGAAGGTATGCTACTCGGTTTCTGAACTCCTTGATTGATTAAGTGACCGAATTCCATAGAAATACATTAACGGCCTTGTAGAAGATCACCTTCAATGCAACGTGCCAATTAGTGACCAGGACATAGAGAAATTGAATCATGTTCGACAACAGGTACGTGCTCTATTCTATCATTTCTGTAGATGCATATCTGATGTTTGATCCCAGGCCCGTACTCATTTCGCTTTTTTGAGCGAATATAAGAGCAACTGGGCAACTGATGATTTCATCCGCTCCCGCCTGAAGTATCGAAGGATAGTCATCAAAAAGGAGTTGATGGAGGCCCAAGTGGAAGCTCAAGTGGAAGCGCAGGTTGCGCAGGTACTGGCAAGGAATGAGGCCAGAGCTTCCCGTCTTCGAAAGGGAGGCAAATAGCTACCTGTTTTGTTTTTTATATTGTTAACCCGCTATAGGTCTCATACTACATAGTTTAAGATACTAGAGCATCCTCCCGTCCTATCCTATCTTCCTCTTAGCATGTGTACAGTTGTATATGCCAATTCTATTTTCTATTATTCTATCGGACTGAATGGCAGTATATTCTACATTCGCTTCACACATTGCAAATTAAAGCCTCCACAGCAGACACGACTATATTTCGGCAAAGTCAAATATTCGCCATTCGCCCGCCTGGCACGAAGTCCCCTTTCTCAACTCACTTTAGTTCTGCTTTCGTGCGACAGCTACACACTCCTCCTCACTCACGTACTCCAGGGTTGTCTCCTCTTGCTGCTAGTGATAGGGTTGTCTTCAATTGCTGCTAGTGATGATCGAGGTAATTCTATCGCAATCGCAACCGAGACGCGACTTTAGCGATTTATTGGACGAGCTTGACGGCATACCGCGATTAGCGACACTAGAATCCCCAGATCTCGATGACGACGCTCTTGCTTTGGTTTGAAGGCTTTCATTTGCTGCCAACGCGTCACCCGAACTATCGAAGACGTCTGTAGATTCATCGTGTGCTAATGGGACATGACTACAGCAAGTTCAGAGTCCTCAGCAGGTTGCTCTGGTCCGACGTCGCTCTCTACGTTCTCTTCACCCGAAAGTTCAGTGGTATACCCAGGCTGGGTTCAAACAGTGAGCCGGATTCACACAATATGAAATGTATACAAACTCTCTGTTAGATACGAAATACAACAGGTGGGGGATCGTAGCTAAGAAATCATCGCTCAGGCCAAAACAAACATCTTCCAGATCTCCAAAGAAGAAGATACATACGATAATAGGTCTTTTTCCCCGGGGTATATGTCAAGAAGATAGTAATACTGCTCAAGGTTTAATCTGGCGCTTCATTAGACCCCTAGCCAAGATAAGAGCAAGAATGAATGCAAACCATTTGGTCCAGGACGTAGAACCTCTCTCAGAAGTCGGCGGTCCGCGAGGGCAAGCAGGTAATTTTATACTCATGAGCCTATGCACGGCCTGCACCTTCTTGTTTTACAAAGTACATGGATTGAGGATGCTGGTCTGAGCCAAGATAGGATAATACATACGGTGTAAGGAGGATAGCGGAAGCTCATAATGAGGTCAAGCCTGATATTTCCGGTTCAGAAAAAGGCGAGAAGATGAGAAAATCGGAATACACACCGTCTGGGGGAGTCCAGTGAAGAACGGAAATGCGTGAACGTGTCGAACCCAAACTGAAGAAAGAACCAGAAAAGTTAAACAACCCCAACAGTGCTACGGATCGAAGAAGACCTGCCTTCCCAGTGTGATAACCCGCTATGGTAATATGAGGACGAAATTGAGATTAAGAAAACCAAGAAGATATGAATACTTACACCCACTAGGGTCAATACCACCGAAGGGAAGACCCTCCGCTAGAAGACCATAAGCAAGGAAATAATCACAGTTATGTATACGAACCTGCAGGATGTATGATGATTTCATTAGCCATGGCGGAACCGCTTTGCGTGGAATCGAAGACTGTAGAGCGGGGAAAATTAGTTATTGGCTAGATCAGTCGTAAATGGTGACCTTCGGACTTGAACTTGTCATCCTGCGAGAAAACATATAAGGACAGTGGATGATCACTATATCCCTTGTGAGCTGATTATGGAAGTTGTTATTCAAGTAAAAGGGCCTACTTGGCGTTGACATATGCTATGCCCTCGTCAATGTCATTGATTGGAATGACTGGCAGAACTGGCCCGAAAATCTCTCTGGGAGCAAGAATTAATTGTTTTCTCCGATGTTTACGTTGCGCGCACTCACTCGGACATCAGTGAATCATCGAATTGTACATCTTTGACGACAGTAGGAGCGATAAATTTCGTCGATTCATCTTTTTGGCCACCAATAACAACAGCGCCTTTCGTTTTCTCTAGCAATTCGCTGACACGAGCAAATGTTTGAGGAATAACAAGTCGAGACATCTGACCAGATGCAGCAGGCGAATCTGGATAAAACTCCTTGTACCTGGTGGACGGTTTGGTTCACTCATGGAAGAAAGGTGAATTAAACAAGGAACTCACGCTTCTTGCAAAGCTTGAATAAAAGTATTCTGGAAATCTTTGGGCACGAGAACATAGTCTGGCGCTACACATGTTTGACCTGCATTGGCTGCCTTTCCCCACAGGATCCTCCTTGCAGCTACTTTAATATTGGGGTCAATGAACACGGACGATTTTCCTGCGTCATGTCAGGAATGTGAACAAGAAAATGAACTACGATCACTAGAGAAGCTTACCTCCGAGCTGCATTGATATTGGGGACGGACATCGTCAATATTAACCTGCAGTGCTCATGAACGGTACAAACCTCCAATGTGATTGGTGTCAAATGCTTTGCAGCAGCTGCAGCCACGATTTTACCCACTCTTCCACCACCAATATAAAGAACTAGAACCGAGAAACTCTCAATAGCTGTTAATGAAGGTTTCAGCGCTGATACCACGTACTGTGTCCCCAAGGAAATTCCAAAAGCTGACAAGATGATTTCAGTACATAATAACGGATAATGATGATATTGAACACCTTTGTAGTCTCCGGCACGCCACCGTTGACAATACGAATCAGAGTAGGATCTAAATATTTAGATAGGAGCTCAGCGAGAAGGCCACTAGTCGCCGGGTTGAACTCGTAGGGTTTCAAGACAACAGCATTCCCAGCTGCGATGGCCGCAGCCTAACGCGTGGTCTTGGCATGTATGAAGGAAAGCAAAGTAGCAGGAAAGTGCGCACCACAGGAGGTATTGCCAGGAAAAGAGGATATTTGAACGGGCTAATAATGAACACGACACCCTTGGGTTCTTTGCGAATGACCGGGCGCATAGGAGTCCAGTTGAAAGAGAAACCAGGTTTTTCTGGCTTTGCCCACTTTTCAACATTGGAATATGTCGCCATCACTTCTGTAATGGATGAGACAGTATCCAGGCTAATTGCATGAAGAATATGAGATGTGCGAAGCAAATACGCTCGTAGCTGGTCACTCACAACCTAGCCTCCAACAGTGGTCTGCCTAAATCAGCTGCCAACGCTTCCTTGAAACGATTTAGGTTGTCTTTGAGCATGTACGCAAGCTGAAGTAACTGATACTTCCGGTACACAATGGACTTTGTCTTTCCAGACGTGAATCCAGCCTTCAGGTCGGCATAAATCTATAGCAAAACATAAACATGCACCATTGGAAAGAAGGATGAAATGGTTATCTTACACGGTCAATTTCATCCAGCGGAGTGTATTCGAGCTTAGACATGGCAGCAAAGAGAAAGGTGAGAATGAAAATGAATGACCGGATGGCGTTTATACGAGCTATAACCAAGTATCGCATGTTGGTCCCTGGAATCGCAGATGGAATTTCATCCGCCATACGGCAACGCGTCTGCTCGAGTCTCGACGCCCGAGGAAAGTTGAAGCTCAAACTGTATACATACTCGAACTGAAGCGAAATGTACTAAACAACAATCCTTCAGTCTGTAAGACTAAAGAACTCACAAGAAAAGATAGGTGGGCTGACGAGATCGTCAATGTTGTTGATCAGGTTGGGTAGCGCAATACCCAGTCCAACAACGGTTGTGCCATGTAATGCAGCGACCCTACTAGGCCAGAGTATATTGACGATGGTATTGGATGCCGCCAGAGCCACGAGAATGAATACGAATCGTGTGGCGGGTGTCTACACAGAGAAAAGATGAGTCGAAGATTATCTGTAGGCACATCGCGTCCTACCTTGACCGTCATAAAAATGATGCAACACACCAAATTCACAATCTGCACTGGAACATATATCACTACGCAGTCATGTTCTAGTGACCAAGGGAGACTTACATACAAATGATACACAAAAAGGATTCAAGTAACCTCTGCGGACAAACCAAGCGCAAATGACCAGTGTCAGGAAGATAGCAGCAGAAGATAGAACAGTTAGGACGTTGGCGATATTTGTGAATCCTATCGAAAGTTATAGCGAAAGGAGGCAGCAAACAGAAAATGTTGCGCACCTAGCTGGTAGATTACTGTTGGAAGAACAAACGAGGGTGTTGGATTTCCCAAAGCATTGCAGAACCATACACCAGCGAAAGACCAGGAAGTTGGGTCACGGAAGAGCCCTAAAGCCTGTTTCGTATTCCATGAAATCAATAGTTCATTAGTATGTTAGTAAAGACATCCATGAAGTTCCCTTCAGAGACGGCGAAGGCAATGCTCACCTCTATTCCCCGACGTCGGACGTCGTTATGACGAAGGAAATATGCACGGCCCGCTGAGCCGGTCAGCCTAGCGCTCGCAGGTGTTCAATTGTACATGTTGAAACCTGTTGCTCGACGCGCCGAACGACGAATGGATGTCCCGCCTGTGTACACTGCCCTACAGACTCTCATCCTTTCCCTTCATAATTCCGATTTTGAATTTAGCTCTCTGGGGTACTGAAGATGCACGAGAAGCTTGACATGACCAAATCATGAAGAACCTTGAACGAAGGTTGTGACTGCTTTGCAGGAGGTAGGCGTTCTCAACTTCTTAGCATTTCTGAGGCTCAGTTTTCTGGTATACAGGCTAAGTACACGGAACACCCTCATCAAACTGCGCCGTGACAATTTGACCCGCGTGCGTGCGGAGAATCGAAAGATACGCTCCGACTACAATGAGCTCCAGCTTCGTTTCGACGACGAAGTATATAACGGCGGTGGTTGGAAGAAGGAAAAGGAACGGATTCAGAGTTGGATCGTTAACGTGATGTCTTACCCCTCTGTTCTTCGATTCTTCACTTATTCTTTTCTTATAGTCGACTTGGACAAAGTCGTGCGCCAACTCTCCTCGACCCGCAACCCTGTCCAGACGAGCGGACAGTCTAATAGAGGAATTACCAGCCAGAGATCACGGCTTCACTAGCAATCAGACTCGTAAGAAGTATCATGGGAGAATGCCTCAGACACCGCTGCCTCCTCCGACCTCTCTGGTGAGCTTCGGCTTTTTAAAGAGTAACATAATAATTAAAAATTTTCTTCTAGAGGGAATTCTTTCTTCAATATCTCGAGCACATACCTTCCATTGTTTACACACTCCTCTCTTGCTACACCCGCTTTCACAAAATTGGCACCTCCAACGTCGTCGTCTGAGGGAAGATGCTCGTCGGTCTCGCAGGCTTGCTGTCGGGATACCCCGGCAGCTTCGACTTCAAGTCGAGGACGGTCTATCTTGAACATGTGCCGTATGTCGCCATGCCATGCTTGCGACGTTTGGGGCCGGGATGGTACCGCTTGGGTGGTACACCGCTGTCGAGCCCGGTATGAGCCAGTGGGCGTGTCATCTTGTTGCTTTGATGGTCCTCTTCGACGTCGGCTGGCTGTGCATCTCGAGGTTCATCCTACTCGACTCCATGCTTCTCTTTTTCACTTTCCTCACGGTGTTTTGCCTCACAAAGTTCCATAATCAGCAGTATCATTCCTTCTCGTTTGATTGGTGGCTCTGGCTTGCTTCTACTGGTTTTTCTATTGGTCTTGTTACGAGCGTGAAGATGGTCAGACGTTTCGTTCCTGCTCTTGTAGGGTTATATGCTATCGAAGATCTCTGGGAGAAGTTTTGGGACTTCAAGATGCCAGTTTGAGATCATGCTTGGAGGGGAACAATTTCCATAAGAATCCGCTGGGTATGTTGATGCCATCTTTATGCGCGCATTGACTTATAGATATCATTCCAGAAATCGTGTTTGGCTCGAGATTGACGCTCAAGAATATGGGTTGGGGAGGCGGTCTTTTACACTCGCATGTTCAGACCTATCCGACGGGTTCAACTCAGCAACAGGTGACGTGTTACCACTACAAAGACGAGAACAACGAGTGGCTTCTTCTCCTCCTTGGTCCGAATCTGCGTATGACCCCAACGCGCCGGAGATCAGGTTCCTCAAACATAATGACGCCATTCGTCTCTCTCTCACGTCTCTACGACTCGTAGCCTATCCCTGCGTCTGTGATGAAGCTCAATTGGGAAGTAGCAGGCTACGGTAATGCCACCATCGGAGATGTACAGGGTCATTAAATTGTGGAATTCGTTGATGATGTCGTCAGGGGTGGTATCAAAAAGAAGGGAGAAGATAATGAGAGGCCAGGAGGATACATTCGTTGACGACCAGGCTGAGATTTAAGCATCAGCAACTTGGGTGTCGTTTGAAGGCGGCAAATGCGGTGTTGCCTCGGTGGGGCTTCCAACAGATTGAGGTTAGTTGCGTGGGGAAGGATAGTACGGATGATGGCGATGTCCATATGTATTGGAACGTGGAGAGTCATCGGAATAATCGATGTGAGTTTGAGTTTTATCGTCTTGAGTTTTATCGCCCTCCTTTCTTTCTTTCTTCCCTCCTCTCTTCCAGCTCCTCGGCACCCCATTCTCCCCTTAACCTAGCTTATACTAATCGTGCAATTGTTTTACAGTACCTCCCGGTGAACAAAAATACTACCGCTCTCCCTTCCTCCGTGACTTCTGGCATCTCAACGTTGCTATGATGTCATCCAACAGCGCTCTTATCCCAGATCCGGATAAAGAAGATATCCGTGCATCCAAACCCTTCGACTGGCCCTTCCTTCACCTCGGTCTGAGGATGTGTGGCTGGGGGATATGCAAATTAGACACTATCTCCTCGGCAACCCGGTCATCTGGTGGGGCGGCAGCTTGAGTCTGATTGCGGTGGCAGTTGTAGGGATGGGTTACGTGCTTCGGAAACAGAGGGAGTACGTAGATATGGAGGAGAGGGAGTGGGAGCAGTTTTGGTATGTGGCAAAATTGGCGGGGTGTGGATGGGCCCTGCATTATGGTAAGTCGGAGAGGTTTTGTTCTACGTCAATGTTGCTGATCTACATTTTGTACCGGTTCCGTTTATGGTCATGGGCGTGTTACCTATGTTCATCACTGTGTGTCTATTTTTCCCCTCGCCTTTCTTCTCTGCTTACCTCCATTTTCAGCTCCCGACACTTTACTTTTTTGTCCTGATGCTCGCTCACCTCGCACAAAACAAAGGCAATCGTGTTTGGCGTCTGCGCCTTCCTCATTGTCGCTGTGTCCTGGTGGTTCAGGGGCGTCGCTTTAGAAATGAGGGGCCTATTAATGAACATCGGGGGTTGGGGTGGAGGAAGGTGGGGTCTTTATTGCCTTGTCTTTTACATTCCTATACTGATGTTCTCTTCCTCGACAGAGTTGGAATATTTACAATGCATGAGTGATCCTGCGTCGGTATGGTTCTTGTTGAGGAGAGGCAGCGGAAAGGTTTTCGTCTCTTTACGGTGATAAAGTAGCACACCCGGTGTTAACTATTGTAGGCCTGCTACGTTCTGAGCAGTTGGCAGGAGAATATATAATTTATCACGGACTTTCCCCTTCTACACGTTGATACTGATATTGACCTATGACTAGGTTCGAGATTTCAACCGTTTTCGACAGCGCTCATTGATGCTCCAAATATGTTCCGGTAACGAACTAGCGGCGAATTAACAGCGTGGTCATAAGCAGAAACTTCATTATGTCGTAGAGGCAACAAGATACATATGAGTATTAGAATACAAGTGCACAACAGGGAATATGCAAAGAAAACAGATCAGACGAACAAATACTATCTACGGTGTGCTGCGCGAGACTTTGGAAGTGATGGTGGCCATCGGAAAGTCTTGGTACAAGGTACCTTGACACCTCTGTCCCGCGCCAGCGCTGCTGCTGAGTTTCTAAGGGCAAAAGACACCACCGGAGGGCGGTTGATCGTTCGGTTGCACATGGCACATGTCATGGTTTGCCAACGGCGACGCTGCTTTTCACGACGTTGTTTTTCAAGGTGGCGAATTGCTTGCTCGGTCAAGCAGCTGCCGCACATGCTGTGCCCGCAAGGCAACCTGAGAACTGGGTCAGGATCAAGGATGTAGACTTAAATTTCAGAGTACGTACATGCATGGTTGCCAGGCTATCTCCCAGCACACTGGGCACTTATGAAGATGGTCCTGCTCCTCACGAAGATCCTGAAGTGTAGCCTTGAGGATCTAAAGATGGAGTAAGCGACCAGGAGTATCAGAGAAAACGCAGTTGCGCACTTGAATCTCAGCTAGAGCGTCCTTCAAATTCTCCGCATTGCTTTTATTACCCGCTTGGTCAATCTAAATACGCAGATGGTCAGATTGTTTGACAGGTCTCGTGAAGACTATTGCCTACACTCGAGCTACCCTCGTCCGACTTTCCAGTGTCGGTAGAATTTGTGTGGTGCGAAGGCGATTGTTTGTGGGGAAGGGGGTTCGATCGGGATTTGTAAGTAATGAGTGGGTTATTCGGAGCCATCTTATGGATGCTGATTTTGGTGAGATGGAAGACGGAAGAAGAAGAGAACTTGAATTCGGGGGCCCCAAGAATCCATGTTTTATACGATTCCCGATGAAAGAACATCGAAGAAGTGCGCGCGACAAAGGACAAAGGGACAAAGGGGTGAAGACGTATCGTATCGAGGTCGTCCGAGGTATTCCGATAGGTGAAAGAAGTGAAGAGTCGGAGGTTAAAGAAGTCGGGAGTCGGCGGTTGGTGTGGCATTTGCAAGTGCTCGCTGTTGGGCCCTGGAGGAAGAGGAAAGAGAGATGGCCTCGACGTGTCGAGTAAACGAAATTACAGCATAGTAAACGCAAAGTAAATGAGCTGAGAGATATAAGAATGATGATAAGTCGATGTTGGTGAAGGCGGGAGTAGAAGTCCGAAGTAAAGCGATGGTGGACGGTGCCGTTCGACCAACTTCCAGCTTCTCTCGACCTAACGAGACCTCGGTCGACGTCGGAGGATTTGTTTCTCGGCCGGGAAAGTTATCAAATCTTGGCCGAGAAAGGCAATGAAATCACGGCACTTTCCGGACTAATAAATTAATACTTTTCGGCCACATTTTTTGTCCATTTCTCAAAGATAAAATATACAGTATTTCAATAACTTTCTGGACATGTAAACAAGACAAATTTCCTTGAAAAAATACAGACTTTCTTATATAGAATCTTCAAAATATTTCAAAGTCTTTCCCAGCTGAACTATCTATCATTTCTCTAACACTTTCACCTACACTTTCAAAAGCTGGAAAGAATGGCCCTGGGGCAGTGTCTAAGTCTGAGACAGCCTCACGTCTACAGGCTTCAGAGCCCTCTGAAAGATTGGTGAACCCCGAAAAGGTGAGATACTATTCCGTATTCACTTCGAGTTTCAACCACCTAATCAGTGCTTTCAGCCAGCGTTGTCGTTTCCTCTGCTTGAAGGGAAAGAAACTAAGGTGATATATGTGGTTACAGAATGTATCGGAGACAAACCAGAAGAGCGGCCGAAGTACAGTTTGTAGTGCGGAGCAACAATTGAATTGGCAGTCGTTGAACTTTGCTATAGTACCAATATAGTACCGGTCCCGTACTATTCTAGCGGCCTCGAAAAATGCCTTGGAGTCCCGACTTGAAGAAACAAAAACCGTTATCCTCCTTGTCTCCTTCGTCTCCGTCGCTGATCGCGTTCCTGATACGATTTTGATAAGATTCCTGAGCAGGGCGAATCTCAGATCCGAGTTGAGCGTAATTTCCATGGGGCCGAGGGTAACTTGACGTGCGGCATATACATACATAAACATAAACCCACTCAAAATATTGCCGGCGGCTGACGCCACTCATCTCACTTCTGAAGCTCACCTTTATACTATTTCAATTTGTGAACGTACTATTTTATACTATTATCTAATGTCTACTTCAACACCGAGTCCTCATCTTCCTTCTTCTTTTAACTCCTTGGATAACCTGATACCGAATAATGCTCATCGTCGAAGTGCCACTAGGCACCACCCATACACACAAATCGCCTGCGAATATTGCCGAAGTGAGATTTTATAATCAACGATTTTTTCACTAACTTGATTTTCTTCAGAGAGAAAAATCAAATGCCAGCGGCTTCCTGACGAGTCCAGCGGCTGTTTGTCCTGCGTAGAGCGAGGCTTAACCTGTCAATCCACGAAGTTCAAACGCGGACGAGATGTCGGCACTACCCTCCAGAATCTATCACCTGGGCCGATCCTTCAACCCTCTCTTCCCCCTCCTCCACCAGCGTCCACATCTTCTTCAGAGCTTGAGGACCTCTCTTCAGCTGTGAAAAAATATCTAGAATTCGTAATGAGTCCAACGAGTCGGACTAAGTGACCAAGCTTGCCCGAGCCTTACCCTCTGCATTGGTATCATTATTTTCTCTCCCCCAGTGACGTATACTAGCTAACTTCAATTTTCGGCTCTTGCTGTTTGTTTATAGATGGATCCGAGATCTAAGCCCCTGACTACTCTGCAGTTTACCCCAGACTTGTACATGTACCCTGCCAGTGTTATATAATGCCCAGACCGTCCACAAGTATAATTGCAACTTTAAGCTTACGTTGTATTGAAGAATAGATCATTTAGTTTGATAGTATATACTACCTTCCAATAGAAGAATATAATTCAGAGAAATACTCGTTGGAGTGTGTAAGAGCAGTGAGAATAAGGATCCTTTCAAAATGGAGTAAATCCCTTGTGTTCAGGAAATGCTAGGGGGTGTAAGACTTATCACGAGCACCTATGTACAATTTGAATAGCGTCCCATAAAATAAACTCGTTAAACTTTTCATAGCGTGCAAGAATACAATTCCGACCTCTGATAGCTACACTGTACATGAAAATTATCCTAGCGGCATGTCATGAACCGTCTATTGATGTACTCCCCTGCCAGATTGTCGCTCTTCTTTGCCAGTCTGTATGCATCCTTGGTAAACTTGATAGCACACTTCCAATCTGCATTGCTCAATACCTTTGCAGTCCCATTGCTGATGCTCTCCAGACGGCGCTGAAACCAGGCTTCTGCATCTCTAGACCAGTACCCGCAACTCAGCCCACTCACTTTCCATGCCGTTGGTTTGGGCCACCAGGACTTCTGAGACATTTGCATATAACCCCAACGATCGCGTTCCCCGGTACCCACGTCATAGACTCCACAGATCAAGTCAATCTCCCCTTCAGTGAGCTGGTCATCCCAATATCCTGCATTTTCCGGGTGCCCGTCCCAAATGCACTCTCCAGATACCCAGACCTTCTTAGTCGGACCCTTCAGAACGGTGTCCTCCTTGACGACATGCTGCGCAAGACGTGCGATGATCCCACCTGCCAAGATAGCCGCTCGACCTCTTTCCGTTCGCAAGAACCTATCTCGTTGGTACTCATACGCCCGATATTCCTCCAGGACCTGCTCACGTATCGCAGCATCAGACCCTTTGTGTAGGAACTCCTGATCTCTGTATCCCAACAACGGTCGGGGGCGAGGAATGTCTACGGGAGGTACATGAGGCGAGTCACGAATGAACGTATTAAAGGCAATCCCATGCCGCATCAGGTTCGGTATGATATCCGTGGGATCAGGGCCCCATCCACGGCGCACAATTTCAAGAATGGCACCAGCACTCTTCAATGCCAGCTGAAACGGTAAACAGTTTCTCGAATCAGGTATGACAAAGTAATAGCCATCCATGATATCCTTGTAGATCACAGAGAAGCCCCAATCTTCATGTATTTCGGCATGTTGATCCTTCAGATCCAAATTCTTTGGTGCATCAGAAAGCCTACTGGCATTGAGGAGAGTGGTAATGAAACCACGTAGCAAGTCACAAGTGGATTTTTTGAGCTGCGGCGCTTGCTCGGATCGTGCATTTCCCAAAACGTTCCGCACTTTGTTCCAATGCACGTCTTTGTTAGAGTCAGTGTCAACGTCGATGTGATCCAGGAATCCTAGGCGATGGTAGGCAATGTCCTCAAACGGATCAGAGAATTCTAGTGGAGGGTGAGTCGAGGTGGGATCATGTTCCCCATGTATATGTCGGAGGTACTCGGCAGGTGTGCTCCCTCCTTCCTGAAGGTCAAGGTCATCTTCTTCATTCGGAAACACTTCGGAGACAGGTTCCTCCACCACTTCATCATCAGACCAGTACGAAGGCGAATCATTTGGATCAAATTCTGTGCATACATCCCACTCGTTGCGCACTGAATTATACTTTCTCTGGCGCGGACCATACTCATCCCAGTAAGACTCGTAGTGATTGCGCCCTACCGGCATTCGACGACGAGCCCCATCCACCAGCTCCCAGTAGAACACAGTCGCTCCCTTTCGACCCGGAGGAAGGTCTTTTGCTGCAACATTCTCCCTTTGGAGTCGCCGTTGACGATCTACCGCTGATTCGCGAGAGATGAGTGAAGCCTTCTCCTGTTCGCGTCTTCTGAAGAATGAATCCATATCTTCATCTGGGCGCTGACCAGAGTTTGGCAGAACAGGAATTTTGCAAGTCGGCGGTGTGGCGTGAGTGAGCTGCCTATGCGAAGGCGGACCTCCATCCATCATGTGTGTACTCTGCTCACGATCTAGAGCTCGTATCAAGATCTCGTACACGTCACCTTCGATGACAATAGTAGCATGTCATCCGGACCGTGCCTTTTCCATCTCGATGTCCAAATCGCCTATCTCGTCAACCTGGAGAAACTGCCTTGTGCTCCCGTATCGAATCAGAACGAGTCTGTTCAACACTGCAAGGCGAGGCACCCAGGCAGTCAGAGAGCGTGCCATATTCCAAGTTTTACGAGCATCACCCCAGTACAGCGCGAGCGGTAGCTGTGCTTTGATGAGAATGGGCACCAAATACTGTAATCTCTGCGCGTCGACATAGGCGCCCACAAGAGGAGCTTCCAGCAAAGTCTTTCTCCAGTATGATAACCAAATGCTTGATAAACCGGTCTCCTTCTGCAGAAGATCCAAAACCTGCCTCCAATGTTTCTCTTCCAGTTCCTGTTTAGTGAGGTCGTGTTGAACGTCTCTTCCCAATTGAGTATCGCGAACCTCTTCCAGAATTTTCATGCGGTGAACGAAGTATGAGATTGCGCCAGCCAATGGTAGAAACGCGTCGCGAGACGCTAGTGCCTGGCGGCGCGCTATGCATTCTGAATAATGGGGACGACTGTAGCCGTACTGCCTCGGATATGACCAGAACCGAAAGTCACTGGCAACGCCGATGGTCGCGAGCTTCATCGAAGCCCGTAGTAGTTTTCTGAGAGCTCTTTCGAGTGCCTCCCAAAGCTTTATGACCTCGCTTTCCAAGATGAACATAGTACCTCGCGCGCTAGGAGTGTTGTTGATAACCACAGGTATACTCTCTTCGGTGTAGTCCAGAGGCGCGAGCCACTCCGTTTTGAAAGGGTCCTGCGCAGGAACAAAAGCTAGGAATGGCATCGAGTCAGTCAGCCAGCCAGGCCGTGCTACCCTCGAGAGTGACTGACTTCGAGGGCTGGGGTCATGCTCGGATCGGGAGGGTATGCGGGGGAATCCCAGAGGTTTTCGGTTGACAACAGTGAAAAGATCGTCCTCTATGAGAGTGTGTTGGAGATTCGATTTCAATGACAGAGCCACACATTTGGGTCGTTCAGACATTTTGCGGATATCTACGTTTGACAGATAAGGGGGTGGGGGAAGCGGCGAGCTCAAAGGTATAGACTTTGAGACGCAGTGGTACGCTGGAATGCTGAGGAATTTCTGTGTGATATAATCAGGAGAAGTTTATTTATGAACTTTTCGTTGAGCACTTACCTGAGACTCCCGAGTGGATGAGAACTGTAAGCACAACTGAAATTGAACTTGGTCGAATTTCCAAGTTCGTCAGCGCTTATCTGAACGTTCTTGGCAATTCATTCCCACACAAATATCCATCTATACTCCAAGTTCTACCCGGTTCTACACGTCCGTACCCTGCGAAAAAAATTAGACGGTGCAGGTTGGTTCAGAGAAACGAGGATTTTTGGGTGAGTTTCTGTCCTACACTGTCCAGTCTTGAGCAAAATAAGAATTCATATTTGAAGAACTTCGCGCGGAGAGGCGCCCCACAACTCTTCCACCGTGGCCGGGACGAGGCTAGAGGGTTTATAACCCACTAACGTCTCGTTCTCCGTTGCTAGTTACTACGAGACTGGAGGATCTATATTCACCAACGTCTCGTCTCTATTTGCTCTTAATTGTGGGGCACCAAGCCCAAGCCTGTAGGATTGGAGTAGCACTCCTTCGTCTCCCATCGCACAGTATCTGTTCGACTTCAGATCTCTGATCTCCGACTTTCCAACGCCTTCCATCTATCGGGACACATCTCAGTCTCCAGGATAAATCTCTTGATTCTCAGTTGCAGTATACAAATCCGGGCCAGCTTCTGCTGACTTCCCTGTGAGTTACACGCCACCATCTAAAACTCAAGGAAACACTTTATCTTCTCGGATCAATATACCCTTGCCCTCTCACTGGTCAATCTTGTACTGGACGTTGGAAATGTTCTCTGAAGATTCAGAAGAATTCTCGCACTCAAGATTTTCTTGTACTGCCTGTGATAGAGTCTTCCAACATGTCAATGCTTACGAGGCTCACTTGAGAGTGTGCGCGGCAAATAAGAAGCGTGTGCAGGACAGTCACTCCTTGTTAAAAGGGCTTTACACCTCGAGGAAAAACTTAGGGAATTTTCAAGCCCTAGCCAGCTGGTTGGCTGCTGCCGACTCTCCCTCCACCAATCTGACCGAGGTGGATCAACCTTCTTCTTCTGGCTCTCAGAATGACGCCACTTTCTCAAGCGCTGCACAAGGACGCACTCGCCGTGCGAATGCAGGCGCGCGATATAGAGATATTCTTCCGCAGTTGCTTCCTCGCATGCGTAGACAGCAACAGCCTCCTCAAGAGTCTGAGACTCAAGATACCCAGATGCATGTCGCAGTTGCCTCTGCGTCGCAACGCGGCACAGACGAAGACAATTCCGAGACATCAGCGGCCCGCTCAGATTTAGCGCAATGGTGTACTCAGCCCGACCAATTTGGGCTCGTGAAAAGATTTTATGGCCGCAGAACGGCTCCTGACCATAACCCCAATGAGAGGTTCACCTTGTTGGACTTGTTTGGCCACCATCAGACAGAGAAGCCGTCTGCTTCTGCTATGGAGCTAGATAGCCAACTCGATCAAGACGCCTCGGAAGATCCTACTTCCAATGACAGCTCCTCTAAGTCCTTTTATCCTTACCCCAACTACTCGGCCATGGCTCTTCACAGGTGGTACTGGGAACATCGGAACAAGTCTCGAAAAGATTTCAGAGAGCTCATCCAGATATTAGGCGATCCAAAATTCTGCCAACAAGATATTCTGGGGCTAGACTGGAAGGCTTTCGATAGACAACTTGCCCATGGCCCTACGACAGGCGATGAATCGGCTGTTCATGGCCCTATGACGGGTGATGGATCGGTTGTCCATACCACCGACAGTTGGAGTCAAACATCTGTATCAGTTTCGGTTCCTATCCACCATAAGCTTCCAAACTCGGGCACTCATCCTTTCGCTGCCGGCTCTTTACACCATCGCTCCATCATTTCTATCATGAGGGAGAAGCTGTCGAAGCAGAATAACCTCAATCTTGACCCTTTTGAACTGTGGTGGATTCCTTCGTCCCCTGTCATAGATGCTAGCTCTGCGAAATGGGATTGTATTTCTCTTGCATCAGGCGTGTTGCCACCGGAGGCGATAAGAGTTCACGGAGAGCTTTACTGGTCTGAGGCGGTCATGGACGAACATATAGCGCTTCAGCAAAGCTCAAGAGAGCCCAACTGCGAACTTGACAGAGTAATACTGCCTTTAATGGGGTACTCTGACGCTACGCAGCTCACACATTTCGGGACAGCTCAACTCTGGCCAGGTTATCTGTTCTTTGGGGGAGACTCGAAGTATGAAAGAGCTTGCCCCTCAAGAAATCTCGTGGAACACTTGGCTTATTATACAAAGGGAAGCTGCTTCATCACTTATATCATGTCAATTGCTATCGGACCTAATCTAAATGCACTGCAGTTACCTGCAAGTTTTCATGACTTCGTACAAAAATTGACTGGCAAGAAAAGCTCACAGGCACTTCTAACCCATTGTTCAAAGGAGCTTTTCCACGAACAATGGTGTATTATCTTAGACGATGAATTTGTGGAGGCTTATCACCACGGGATTTGCATTACTTGTTGGGATAAAAAGACGAGACGTTTTTACCCCCGTATTTTCACGTATTCGGCGGACTATCCAGAAAAGTGAAAAATCTTCTTTCTTTTTCTATCGACTCAGCTAATTCGGTTTGTATTGTAGAGTTCTCATTGCTAATGTTAAGAATATGGGCTCCCATCCTTGTCCCCGTTGTTTAGTCTCGAAAGACAATATCGATAAAGTGGGTTCCAAGACGGATATGAAAACAAGAAGCAAGCTTGTAAGGAAGGAAAGGGACCACAAGAGCGTTCTGGACAAGGTTTCTGAATTAATTCACCAAAAACACATGGCTGTTGGTGGCGAATATGTAGAGAGAAGGCTGAATGATTATTCTTTGTCTTCGAACACTGTAAGGAGCCTTCCAGTTATACACCAGATTTAACTTGCTAATGTACTTTGCTTAAAGAATGCATTCCTGGATAGATTTCCTGACGGAGAGTCCTTTAAACTGTATGAAATGTTGGCGGTCGACTTCATGCACGAAATCGAGCTTGGTGTATGGAAATCAGTCTTCATACACCTGTTACGTATTTTACATTGCTACAAAAAATCGGATGCGATAGAGAAGCTGGATACACGGTAAAGGTGCTCAAGTTGATTTGACCTTCACTTTTCCTGACACGGGAGAGTTTAGTTACAGGCATATGCCCGTCTTCGGAAGAGACACAATTAGAAAATTCACTTCTAATGTCTCAGACTTGAAGCATATGACTGCGGATAAATACGAGGATCTCTTGCAGGTTTCCAGTTTTTTTTCTTCCTTTCACTTCTGTATGTTAACGTCTTCTCAGTGTGCAATTCCGGTTTTTGATGGATTAACCCCGGAACCTTTCAATCGGCACATTCTTGACCTCTTGTACTGTCTTTCTCATTGGCATGGGGTTATCAGCTTCCGGATACACACGGACAAGAGTTTAGAGTTGGCCACAGAGCTGTCGCATATCCTGACTAATCAGCTTAAAATCTTTCAGGCCAAGGTTTGCTCTCAGCACGCCACAATAGAGCTTCCCAAGGAAAGGGAAGCTAGGATTCGCCGGCGGAAGAGTGAAACTCCTGGAAAACCTTCTTCAAGTATGGGGGCAACTATAAACAAATCTTTTAATCTGCGCACCTACAAGATTCACGCCATCATGGACTATGCCCCTACTATTAGAAGGTTGGGCACAGTGGACTCTTATAGCACAGCAATTGTGAGTAACACCGTTAATACCACTATGAGCTTTACTAACAACTGATTTTATGCTAGGGCGAAACTGAACATCGAAAATCAAAAGAGAGGTTTTGGCGCACAAACCGCAAAGGCTACGAGAAACAATTGGCTGAGGCTGATACGCGCTTGCGCAACCTCCACAAGCTGAATGCTAACCCTCAACTTCAAGAGTCTCCAACATCTGATGCAGAGGATGATATTTCTGCGCCTTTGCATTGGCATCACTCTATTCCTCGAGGCAAGAATCATTCTAAGCATATTGTTCAGTTTGTCCAAGAACATCTAAAAGATTATCGGGCAGCAATGCAGGCAAGTCACGGTCTATCAGTGTAGTACAAGTATTTACCTTGAGTTTAGGTATTTGTTCCGAACTTGAAGACATACCTCCTTCGCCAAATCAGAGCAAGGCTGTTGGAGGAAGCTCAGACTAGGACCACCCAGGCACCGGAGAGCTCAGAGGATTCTATGTCACCAGTGCCTGGTTTCTCCCATTACCCTTCCGTATCTGCTCTTGAAACTATTCTGTTTGATGAAAACAGATTGTATATTCACAGGGATACAGTCTACATGCACAAGCTGTTTCGTGTAAATTACACCACCTACGATCTGCGCCGCAGCCAAGATGTGATAAACCCTCAATCTAGCCGGTGTAACATAATGCTTCTCAAAGAGGGCTTGAACCCGGAACTCCAAAGAACTACTTCCAATAACATGCCTTGGTCTAAACTTCCATTCCGGTATGCCAGAGTCCTTGGGGTGTTCCACGTAGATGTGGTGTATCAGGGACCTGGGTCATACGATGCAGAACCCAGAAGGATCGATTTTCTTTGGGTGCATTGGTACCAGGAGCTCGAGGGTAGCGAGACACCGAGAAGGCTACACCGGCTACAATTTGCACCCCCAGACTCCAGTGCATCTTATGGCTTTGTAGACCCAAGTCAAGTCATCAGAGCCGCTCATATCACCCCTGCATTTGCATCTGGACCTGCTAGTTATAGCTCTGATAGCCTTTGGCCATCTAGAGATGCCAGTGATTTCCTCGGTTTTCGGGAATATTATGTTGAATGGTACGTTCAAACCTTTCGGGTCATGGCGGTCAAATTCGGACAACGGCTGAGCTCTGCTTTTGTAGTTTTCCAGATAGGGACATGGTAGCTCGTCATCATTGGGGTTTGGGAATAGGACATGTCTACGGTTTGGATGCAGCTTTGGCTGCAAATGCCTCCTTTTCTCCCAATCAGCCAGAAGACCATGCCCTGACCCTCGACCTGGACACCAATAGCAGCAACTCAGAAGACCGAAATCAATCTACTCCAAGCCCAATTTTGCCTTCTTCGCCCATGCTGGAAGACTCAGCGTCCAGTGAATCTGAGGCTGATTATGAAGCTCTGGATGAGGAGACCGATTTCAATTTTCTCGACGACTTCGATGACGAGTCCTCTGAATCAGATTCGGAATGATTTGTATACTTAAAAGTCAGTGTTTACTAGCACTACACAACCTGCCTTTGTTTTTTGGGTGTCCTGCTTTTAACGTGCACAAGTGAAGTTGCATAAGTACGAGTCGGATAACACGGTCAGGTGTATTCTGTGTAAAAGGCAAGAAACTGCACTTCAATCACGCACACCACCCTCAGCGCGTCTGACTTGATCCGCAATCTTCGCCCCCTCATACGTTCTTATATAGATTTTGTCCAATATTTACCCAGAAAGCTCTCCACTCGCCCTTCTTTCCTGCAACTCCCCACAACCTCAAATTGTAAGGCGTGCTTCAAGAAGCCGGAATTCAAACACCAGCCTGCAGCCAGAAGGCAATACTTGATCCTTCATTACCGTCAAAATGTTCAACCGTGGCCTTCGTTTGCTGATGTTTTTAGAAAGATTGAAAGAAGCAGCGGCAAACGTGGAGTGCAAAATTGACACGTCACGACCGTATAGAGCCAGCTACCATTGCTTATGCAGATGCCGAAGGAGGTGCGGATCAGTAGGTTCGCCCGGATTCGATTCAACTATTCTTCAAAGTAGTATGACCTTTGCAGGCGCGCTCAAGAAGATTAAAAGGGATCACGGACGGAGTTTGTGGGGTTACCGAGGAGAAGCCTAGAGTTCTTTTCTGAAGCTCACAATCTCAGACGCAAATGTCCCCAAAGTTTGAGATGAGCATTCAACCAATTCAGTGTTTGCCTTGATCGACAAATTTGGCGGTGATTACGCCTCTTTGACAGGAGTGGGTGTAACTTCCGTGATCTTTTCAACACTTGGGGAGGGGTGAGCCTCACTCAACCTTCAAGGGTAATATTGCGTACGCTCTTCGGTTCATGATCAACACCACAGTCGTCGGTGTGACCTGGATTGAAGTCCCTGTTCTCAGATTCAAGATTTGAGGTCATGGTATGGTTCAGTCCTAAGGACTTCGAGAGGATCATGGTAGTCGGTAGGTGTTCCTTTGTTATATTTGGCTGTATCTCACTTTGAATGCTACAGGCAGTGAAGCAGCCGAATTGATGACCTCCAAATTCATCAAGCCCATTAAACTTGAATTTGAAAAGGTGTACTACCCGTATTGCTCATTAGTAGGAAACGAAACGATACACCGTACTTTATTGGACATGGCTGGAGAAATTCAACAAGATGCAGATTTTCTTTCTCAACAAGTTGCCACCTGTGAACGATGCAATATCACTAAATTTCAAAAGAACAAGTACAAGCTGCGAGAAAACGAGTCGTAATGTGGTAAGAAGCAGGAAGCTCTACTATTCCTATCCTTCTCCTCACTAGATTTCAAAGTCCTCTGCCACAGCCTCCTCAGCAGACCCTTCAGCTTCAGCAGATCCTTCCGACGCGTCCTTGGACTCTGCACAACCCATGTGATGGGACCATCCGAACGCCCTTCTTGACATGAATTTCTCACATGTATCACAATACACCAACAAGAACTGGAGCTCATCGTGGGTGATACCCGGAGTTGCCATTTGGAAGTCGTCCAGCTTCAGCAAGAGTTTGAATTGATCGGCGTTTGGCTCGATCGCAGGAGTTTCGAACTTTTGAAACGCTGAAATTAGGTGATGGTGAGTACAGAGTAGGTCTCAATAGAAAAACCTTTGACTTACCCGCAATGCTACCAGATCCTTGAACATAAACGGATTGAGTCATGGCCGCACGCTTGGCAATCGCCCTAGCCCTGTTGCCGGCGAACGATCCAGGCAAAGCCTGCGTTTTCTTGCTTTGACTTCCTAAATATGGGAAATAAGCAAACGCTACAATTCTTTTTAATCAATTCATACCTTTGCACCTGGATGAAACAGATACGCTAGTCGCGTCTCTCTTCAGGGACGATCGAGGCCTCAGGGTGTATTTACCCACTTTTGCAGACATGGGGCTCGGGGTGGAGGGAGTTGTGGAGACATTTTGGTCCATGGTTTGGAGAGGAAGACGATCTTGGTTGGTTTGCATTTCGCAGTCTGACAAGTCCTTATACTTTCGCTCAAGCCTTATGTACTAGTATATATGTTGCCGCCTCTACTGAATTCCGAATTCCGGTTTCCACCTTACCAATGCCATCAAGATATAAACAGATTCCGAATTCCGAATCCCGAATTCCGGATTCCACCCTTCATATGAACATATTCCTCTATCTTCTTGTCCGTCTTTGACTTCTATAGCTCTTATTGATTTTTTTCTGGCTTAGGTCGTCCTATCAAATGTCGGTGAATATCCAAAGCCAAGCTTCTCTCGCACTGTCTCTGGGTCGGAGAGTCCAATCGTAAGTTCATAGTGTTACATTTGGGAGGTTCTCAACAATCACTGATTTATGTGTCAGCTCTAAGTCTCACCCATTAACTTCCTTTGGACACCACCTAGGACGTACTGTTTGGGCTTTTTGTTCTGTAAAAAACCTCTTCTCAGAAGGGATAGAGCGCCTTGCTGCTGAGCAACTGGGGGGAGAAATTCCAGATCAATCACCCGAGTTAGGTCTATCCACTTTCCACGAATGCCGTTTTTGCTCATCGTTTACTTTCTAGGAAACGACGAAGCTACAAGATCTTTAAAGAAATAATGCGCTTGCGTCCGACGCTCTTCGAGAAGCTTTGCAGTACGGACTCTACTGAGGCGGATCTCTTTTCTGCGGCCCAATACGTAAGTATCTTTCTACCTTAATTCCTCGTATATGGCTCAAGCCTCACTGCGAAAGATACAAAATGGAGTCAATGGCGCACGAAGCGACGACCTCAAAGGACTGAAAGGAGCAGTGGTGGATTGGCTGGCACCTCCCGATCAATACCTTCACCCTATGATCATGCGTAACGACAAACGCGCGCGGGGGTTCAATCACGAGGCGACGGGGAGACTGTTATGTCCGGTCGACTTGAATTGGGATGACTCCGAGTGAGTGCTGTTCATCCAGCGTATTTCTGATTCAAGTATAACATCACAATATAGAACAAAGGAGGGCCTACGGAACGGCACTGTTGTTCCAGCTGCGGATCAGTGGCCTCTGTTTCTTTATAGAGACTATGTCTATGACAAAGAAGATCCGTGGAAGGGTCTGCTACGCTCTGAAATCCTGATCAAGGTAAGTACCCCATACATTATATCTCCGTGCCTGGTCCTAATAACGTCTTTAGGCGTATAAATTCATATTCACTTCACCAAGTTCAGTTGACAAGCAGTCCCGTGCAACCCGAATGGGTAACGCGAAGCTTCACGGCATGGACAAGGTAACACCCGCTTCAATAGCCTATGTCACGACTATGGTGAGGGAGTCAATTCTTTTCCCACTTCGATGATATTTAAACCTCTTTCTTCTAGCTACGCTTCTCTCTATGCTCAGCCGCCGTCTTCAACCGGGCCAATAGTATCACGGATAGCGAGACGTTCTATTGTACCATCATGGATCTATTGGAAGAGCCAGATGAGGAAGAGGAAGTGAGGGCTTTACTTCTATTTTGGAACCAGTAAGTTTTCCCTAGTTTCTAATTCACAGTTACTTTACGCAGCATTGCTATGCAGATCGATATTCCGACTGGCTACCGCCAAGAAGCACGTGTCAGAACAAAGTGCGCTGTCTAACATTCGCAGAAAGAGGGAAGCACTAAAGAAATCAGTATACTCGAATACTAGTAGCGCTAGCACAAGTACAGATGTAGTAGCGCCAACCGCTTGTTGATGTAGGAATAATAATAGCTTTCCCCCGCTTTATTCTGTCCAAACGTCTGATCTACTGTTTCAACATTCTTGTGGTAAGCATGGTCGTATGAACAGCGGTGAGCATCCTGCTGTTTCCGGTCACTTTTAGACTGTCTGACATTTATTGGCAAATGTTTCTCTAATGCCAATAATCCTGCTACCCCTGCCATTTTCCATCGTTCTTTAACAATCTGTTATACCTGACACATTCTATAAACTGTAGCAATCATTATACCGCCTGTCGCAGGTTTCACCAGTGGTCAGACCTTAGCTCGCTTATGTATTCTGACACCTGCTACAAGGCTCAGCATTCCTTGACTGCTCTGCTGGGAATGGTATCAAAGGTCGGACACTAGCTTACTTGTATTCCTGACAAGTACAATGACTTCTAGCATAGCTTAGCTAGCCTGTTGTAGACGATACTAGGGGTCAGATATTAGCATACTTGTACGTTCTGATAGCTTTTGTAAACTCCGGCGTCACTTGACTTCTCTGTTGTGAATGGTATCAGAGGTCGGACTATATCTCACTTGTGTTCCTGATAGGTACAATAACCTCTGGACTCACTTATCTGGCCTGTTATGGATGTTATCCGAGGTCGTTTATTGCCTTCCTTTCATTTCTGATACTTATGGTAATCAGTGGCAGACTGCCTCTTCTTCTGTATTTCATCAACCTCGCCGTCCCTTAACTAATGATATAAGGTAATCCGTCAGGATGTTATACCTGTCAAATATTATTGTGATTATTATTCGATTATAAGTACAGATATTCTTATATCAGTTTCTCCCCGATTTCCTGATGAAGTGTGGAGTTGGGGTAGCAAGGTGTGCAGGTTATTTGATCAAGTAGTTATGGATAAGTTTCTGCTCAGTCTAGAGAAGTAAGTTGTCATGGAAGTAGAGGTAAGGTGTGTGGCATAGGCCAGAAAAGTACTGATACTGACCAGACTTGGTGTATTGCTTTATACTAGAATACTCTCATTCTGAGCAGACATTTTCAATACACATAGCAAATGAAAACAAAAACAAAAAACATAACCAAGTAGCGATAAACAACATGAAGCAAGTTATATGAGAGCAGAAACCGATATACAAAACCCGGACATCGCGACAACAGACACACACGCAAGCAAGTAGCAACAGCAAAGTGAAGGTCTACCTGACAGAAACAACGCACGAAAGCAAAAGCAAGAGAAGAGACACGGAAGGATGGCGCCCATGACTCCCCTGCCCCCAAAACACTCTCGACTATCTTAATCGCCTCAAAAACCATAAACATTCAAAGTCCTAACATGCGTAGGTTCAACAACACTATAACAAGGCGAATCAACACACACTCTCTCCCCTCCTATCTCACTCTTCCCTCCCTTCCACCGTAAAGACTCCCTGAACACTCGCACTACGCCTAACAGACGAAAAATTAGGTGCAGCGCCGAGATCAGGGACGGAGTCGAATCCCGAATCCTGGGAGAGCGGTTTCAATTGTACGTGGTTCTGAGGAGACGCTGTGTCTCCAGGCTCGAGCGGGCACCGTTGAATTGACGATGCCGGCACCAGTGCTTGTACTGGGCCCTGGGGTCATTCAAAGATGAGGGGGAGGTTGAGATTATGAGTGATAATCCTGCTTCTGAATCCTGATATGTTTGTGTATGCAAGTTGCCCGAAGCCAAGAGACGCTTCTTCGTCTCGCTATGTAGGTTTAACGTCCAAAACGTCCTTCAAGTTCTCTTAGCTCTACATAGTCCTTCGAATCCTTCGAAATCGGGATTGATTGATGAGCGCTGAGCTTTGGGAGGGGATGGCAGGAGTTTACTACAACTCCAAACGTCAACCGGCAACCTCTAAATCTCTTTCTAGTGAAAGGAAACTCACAATTAATACTATATACCATATCGCAGACCTAGCCTCACTCGACACAGGTGACACAAACGACATCTAAAACACCGATACACCGAGGTGACGGTTCATCTGGATGTTGGCGTACTCATCGACTTGTTGGAACTTGAGACCGAGATACATTGGCGTTGGCGCTGGTGCTGACCGCATTCACAAACGCCAGCTAAGACCTCGCTAGCTCTACCCAGCTGAATAGAGAAAATTCATCATCCATCGTAGACTGGGCCTTGGGCCTTGTATGAGTATTTTCTTTGATGTAAGAATCTGTGAAAAGCCGGTGTAAGCACGGTGAACCTATTAGGGAAAAAGGAAGTTAGATTACACTATAATCCTGTGGAAAACAAAAAAAAAACAAACCCGAACCCTTCATACGAGTCCCAAAGACCCCCCATAACCTCCTCCTCCTTAACCTTCTTTACATAATGACAACACGGCACCCTCGCATGTTTGGTTTGAATGCACGAGCTTTCGATTCTGCTTGAGGCATAGGTAGGCATGAACGTTGAAGACCATAAGACAATTCCAGGCGAACATCCAGGAGATCGAGCTCGGATTCGGATTCGGTGTCGGTGTCGGGAGCGTCGGTTGAGGTTGAAGGCAAGGAGATCGAGCTCGGGTTCGGATTCGGTGTCGGTGTCGGGAGCATCGGTTGAAGTTGAAAGCAAGGTAGGCATAGGCGTAGGGATAAAGAGAGATTCAGAGTCGGATGGTTGGATGGTAGAGTTGTACCGGCATCTCTACGTCTACTCGGAGGGACGTGGTCACGTTCTCCGTGAATGAGTTATGTACTACAAGTCACCAGAGGACTCGAGCTGAAACGTATGCCTGAAACTTGCTTGAAACGTGATAGCTGCTGCAGTTATTCACGAATCACGAAGCGAGAGATGTAAGTCTCCACTGGTCCCTGGATTAGGATGTGATATGACTTTTGTTGTAGGTCGTAGGTTGTTGAGCCCAGGATACCGTGACAACTGCCCTCTATGCTTTGCACTTGCACTTTGTCATATGACGGGTCTTGAAGCTTGAATGTTTGGACACCTGGCAGGATGACCAGGCTCGAGTGCTCGTCCAGGTCGACTTAGATGACAGATACGAGGGGGGAGGGGGAAGCAGCGCGAGGAGATGCGATAGTGAGATAAGCTAAGGAGAACGACAACCTAGATCTGGCGGAGGTTCACGATGGGAAGAGGGAGGAAAGGAGAGAGACTACAAGGATAATCCTCCCGTTCGTTACTCGTACTCAATCCTCTCGAAGTGCCTAACAGAACAGGGTGACAATCCGCTTACGCTTTCCTCGTGAATGCGTGGTTGGTACTAACACACGGCCTTTATCGCACCAGAGGATAGACACTCAGGAGGGTGAGATAAGTCGAGGAGAACGGAGATCTGGGGCTGGAGGAGGTTCACGATGGGAATAGGAAAGTGGAACGGAAGCGGAAGCGAAAGTGAAAGAGGGTGAAGTAGTGGAGTTGAAGGTGAAGTTGAAGGAAGTTGAACTCGGCGTACTTCGACATCCAGCAACACCGTCCTGCAGAACAAAAACAGAAACAGAAACAGAAACAGAAACAGGGATCGTAGCCATAGCCCGGCCCAGTCCCAAGCCCACAACTCCAAATCAATAGCCCCCAGCGCCTGACCATACTTGAGTTTCGTTCGCAGGAATGGTGATGCCACGAAATCGTACCACAACCGCCCGCTAGCGAAGGTAGAAGTAGTCAACTTGTAAGCGCTAAACACTGGTGGGCTGGTGGGAATAGTAGGACTACCCCGGGACCGATGCGTACTGCATATTGTACAGAGTCTGTACCGCAACTTGAATACGCATATACATTCGCCGTGTCGAACGTCGTTCATACGACACCCAAGCTATTGAGTGATGGTCCGTTGAGGGTTCTTTCAGCAAGAAAGGGCTCGTGCATGGTTGATTTATAGTGCGAGTTCGAATACTACGTCAGCTAGAAAGAAGGTCTAGGGAAAAAACAGGGCTATTCAGTCTCGAGATATGAAATATAATATATAGTGACCGAGACACACACCTCAGCCCAGAGAAGGGTAGAAGCGTCATCCAGACTACTTAGTCTTCATCTTCATGATCAAGTTCGTGTTTGTGCTCGTCTGCGCCTGGTGTGGCCTAACCAACTTTTTTAGGCATGGTGTACACCCTGCTAAAGCCAGGCTCTCGTCAAGGTCAACTTATGGTTATAGTGCAGCTTCGACGACTGCGTCAGCTGGAAAGGTCTAGGAAAAAAAACAGGGCCATTCAGTCTCAAGATATGAGGTGTGATAGATAGTAGTAGAGACACGCACTTCATAAGGAACCCCAACCAAATCAGTCTTCGTGTCCGTGCTCGTGCTCGTGCTCGTCGTCGTCTTCGCCTGGCGTGGCCCAACCAACTTTTTCAGGCATTGGCGTACACCCTGATACAGCCAGGCTCTCGTCAAGGTCGCCTTATAGTTATAGTGCAGGTTCGAAGACTGCGCCAGCTAGAAAGGAGGAGGAAAAGTAGAGTTATTCAGTCTCGAGACATGAGGTATGATATACATCAGAAACACACCTCAGAGGGACCCAAACTACTCTGTGCTCGTGCCCGTGTCCTGTGTTCGTGTCCGTGCTCGTCGTCGTCTTCGCCTGGCGTGGCCCAACCAATCTTCTTTAAATTTTTGTCAAGCATGGTGTACACCCCGACGCAGCCAAACTCTCGTCCAAGTCAACTTATAGTTATAGGGTAGGTTCGAATACTACGCCAGCTGGGAAGGAGGCCTAGAAAAAGCAGAGCCGTTCAGTCTCAACATACGAGGTATAAGACATAATAGCAGAGACACGCACCTCATGATCATAAGGGAACCCATTCGAAACGCCGTTATAGACCTGAACCACCCAGACAGACCAGTCTTCATTCGTCGTCGCTGGCCAGCGAGGCTCTTGTCTGCTCTCGTCCAGGTCGACTTATAACGCAGTTTTGAATCGAATATTACGCCAGCCAGAAAGAAGGCCTAAAAAAGCAGAGCTGTTGAGTCTCGAGATATTATGGGGTACAATACATAGTAGCAGAGACACGCACTTAATGATCATAAGGGAGCCAGTTCGAAACGCAAACGCCGTTATAGACCTGAACCACCCAGACAGACCAGTCTTCGTCTTTGCCAGCCAACGACAGCATCCCAACCATGTTTCAGCATCGATGATTGATCATGAGCGAGTCTAGCAGCCTCACTGTCGCCAAGAGGAGAGAAAAGTAACAGTGTACAACGTAGGTCAAGGTTCAGATTGCGAGCCATCACCCGCACAAGCTAACCATGATGAGAAACAAGTCTAAGATTTCCGCTAGGCAGAGTCTGGCAGACTTGCGCAAACACAAACACAATTCACTCAAAATCCAGCCAAAATATCGTTTAACCCAAGGCGCCAAGGGTGAAGGGAATAATTATACGAAGAAATGCGCGAATAATACAGGGTGCTGATACAAAACAATAAAAAAGAAAAGACACAACAAATCCAACACTCTACACTTCCTGACTGAGACCATCGTCCTTTTTGCCCTTCCCTGACTTGGAAGGCAGTAGCTGAGATTCGATGTGGGGTACGACACCACCCTGTGAGATGACGACATCTCCTAGAAGCTTGTTAAGCCTGGAGAAAGAGTCAGAAAAAATTCGAAGTCGCAGAGTAAAAGAAAGGACGTACTCTTCGTCGTTTCGGATGGCGAGTTGCAAGTGACGGGGAACGATACGTTGCTTCTTGTTATCACGGGCTGCGTTGCCGGCGAGTTCAAGAATTTCAGCAGCAAGGTACTCGAGGACAGCAGCGAGGTAGACTAAGAAAGAATAAGTCAGCAAGAAACGCGTTAAAGAAATTGCCAAGTCCAACTCACCAGGTGCACCAGCGCCGACACGCTGAGCGTAGTTGCCCTTCTTCAAGAGACGGTGGACACGACCAACGGGGAACTGAAGACCCGCCTTGGCAGAGCGAGACTGGGACTTGCCACCTTCACCGCCAGCCTTGCCGCCGGTCTTTCCAGATTTGCCACCTTTGCCAGACATTGTGTGTGAGATAAGAGGGTGAAGAAGAAGGGTGAGTAGATTGAGTTAGATGGACTTGAGGTGATGGGTGTGGATGAACAAGTTGGGGAGACGTCGAAGACCCTCAGTATTTATACCGTGAGATGATCACGTGAATTTCCTTTTCGTTTATTGGAATCAACAAAGACGCGTCCAAGCCAAACAATGGCAATCCAACGCGTCATTATATAAACCCCGCTTCACACCCCGACCAGTCTCTCATTCGCTTCTCTTCCCTCAACCACCATCACATCGCACCGTCGCCACCTACTCTTCCTCCGTTTCAATCCATCTCAATGGCACCCAAACCTGCTTCGACTGCCGGCAAAGCACCCGCCAGCACTGCCAGCAAAGCTCCCGCTAAGACCGAAGGCGCTAAGGCTGCGAAGAAGACTTCTAAGCCTGCCCCCGCTGACGGTGACAAGAAGAAGAGAAAGAAGACCAGAAAGGAGACTTACTCCTCTTACATCTACAAAGGTAAGTCTTGACGCGGTTTCCACTTGGATTTTCTTCTAACTTGTCGTTTTAGTCCTTAAGCAGGTTCACCCCGATACTGGTATCTCCAACAAGGCGATGGCTATTCTTAACAGCTTCGTCAATGATATCTTTGAGCGTATTGCTACTGAGGCTTCCAGTAAGTGTTCAGTTCGACTTAGTACACTCAGTCGCTCATTTCTCTTATTTAGAACTCGCCACATACTCGAAAAAATCCACCATCTCTTCTCGCGAGATCCAAACATCTGTACGATTAATCCTTCCTGGTGAACTTGCCAAGCACGCTATTTCGGAGGGTACCAAGTCCGTTACCAAGGTTGGTCTCAATCCCCTCTTATCCCCACCGCTCTCTTCTCACTCTTTTCTTTCCGCAGTTCTCAGCAGGAGCCAAGTAGATTTGGGTTTTGGCGTGTTTTATTTTGTTCTGGCAGCGTTGTATTTTATCGATGTACCAATTATCGTATTTATAATATTCCCTTTCTACTCTTTATTGTGAGAAAGTGCTGTTGTACTATGAGTGGTGTGATTCTGCTTTGACACTTGTCTTGCATCAGGAATTCGAGGAGAAAATGATATAAGCGGATAAGCTTAGATAAGGGACGGTGGAGGTCTGGCAAGGGCTTATAAGGGCATACCAGACCTCCACCGTCCCTTATCTAAGCTTAGCTAATGTATCAGGGACAACACAAGTTTCCTGATGTGGTATTCTACATCGCCGGCGCTCAAGTCCACGACTCAATTGAATGGCGACTTCGTCAATCTTTTTGTTATGACCAACGATTGCGGTGGAGGTGCTGTACGTTTACAGCTGGTTTACAGCACCTTGGAACAAGAAACCCTTCGTGAACAGGTTCAAATGTTGACGTTAAACGTTCATGACTCACCCTCGGAAACGTTGGCTGGCACTCTTCAAATCTCCTCACGAACGTAGCGTTTGGTCGACTCCTTTGCAACATTGAAGTGGCGTTGTGATGTACTACAGGGCGGGGCGTATAGTACGTTGTTACTTTCTGCTTTTAAACACGGCTGCAGCTGCGTTGAACATTTTCAGCGTTTTAGGAGCTTGCAACCACGAGGGTCGGGCGAAGTTGAAGGCTCGCTCTGCTTACTTGGAAGGTCTTGGAATTCGAAGGTTACACTCAGCCAGAAGACGACGTCCTCGTTTTCCCCGGTGATCTCTAGTGCCCTGCCCGCTTTTGTTGTTCTGCGGGCGTACGCTATTGTCGCTTTCCTTTGAAACTCTGAGGTGGTATTGTCATTTGCTGCAAGGCGGGGCGTATGCTGGTGTAATACGTATGGTACGTTGTTACTTTCTGCCTTTGAACACGGGCATTTACAGTGTTCTAGGATAGGAGCCTGCTACCACGGGAGTCGGGCGATTGGAAAGCTTTGGAAGGTTACACTCAACCAGAAGACGACGTCCTCGTTTCCCCCGTGACCCCCAGGGCCCTAGACTCTACTCTTGTCGTTCGCTCAAGAGTCAAGGCAACCTCGTCAATTTTTTTGTTACGAGCGATTACAAGAATGTTTACAGCACCCTGGAACAAGAAACCCTCTGTGAACAGGTTCATGACTCATACTTGGAAACGTTGGCTGGCGCACTTCAACTCCAAGTCTCTTCACCGGCGTAGGGTTAGGTGGATTCCTGGCGACTTTGAGGTGGGATTGTGATGTACTGAAGGGCGGAGCGTATGGTATGTTGTTGGTTTTTGCTTTTGAACACAGGCGCATTAAATATTTACAGCGTTTTAGGAGCTTGCAACCGCGGGCCACGGGAGCCGGGCGTCGGGCGAAGTTGAAAGCTCGCTCTGCTTACTTGGAATTCGAAAGGCTTGGAATTTCAAGGTTTACACTCAGCCAGAAAACGACGTCCTCGAGTCTCTGCCTGCCAGCAGCTATTACTCGGAAACAATGGGTTACTACAGGTTACACTACAAAAACGACCAAAAAAACCCCGTTGCCGAAAACCACATTACCAAAAAGCTTCCCATCGCCATTGCTTTCCGGTGGTTGATACGCCCGGGCGCCCCTTTCAACTTCAAGCTTCAAGTTCCAACTCACTGGCAAGCCGTGTGGCGTGTTCGATGTCTTAGTCTACATAGCACACAGGGACTGTTCTTGGACCTCAACGGAAATTCATTATCCTTCTGACAGACAAGGCGAGGCAAAAACGGACTCTTCAGCGAGTGGGCCTTGGGGACCGACCTACAATGTCAATCCCACCGCAGACTTGCCAGTGTCAAGACTCGAGACCCCGAGGAGAGAGGAGGCGTTATTTGCTGCAGGGGGGGGCGTATGGTACGTTCTTACTTTTTGCTTTTGGACACGGGTGCATTTACAGCGTTCTACATAGGAGCCTGCAACTACGGGCCACGGGAGTCGGGCGAATTTGAAGGCTCGTTCTGCTTACTTGGAATTCGAAGGTCTTGGAAAGTTACACGACCTCATTTCCCCTTGTGACCCCTAGGGCCCTGCCACTTTTGTTGTCTTTCAACTGTCTACTGTCTGCTGTTGCCGTTTTGCCTGGTCGTTTTGCCTTACCTTGCGAGCCTCTGCTTGCCATTACTCGGAAACAACGGGCTACAGGTTACACTATCATACCACAGAAAGCAGCCCGTCAGCAATTCCGGCATTAGACAAAGCGAGCAGAAAATGGCGAACCCATTGCCAAAACAACCGTCGGCGTCGGGGCGGTCGCCGGTAGCTGAACTGTTTCAAGTGATCTTACGGTCGCGGTGACTGTATGAAACGTTTCACGAAACTTCAAGGACAGAAACGGACAATGAACACCAATTCGTTTGATGTCAATCTTCGCTGTTAGCTGTTGGCTGGTTGCGTGAGGCGTGGTGCCGTTGGATCGTTGTGCAGAGGATTTCGAAGACTAGCATTCGACAATGGCAAAACAATGGTGGGCGATGATAGGGCAGTGGTATGTGTTGTGGCGGGTAGTAGCTGTATACCACTACGAAGGCCATTGTAATAACCTTTACTGTAAATTCGAATTCGCTCAAAACTTCAGCCGTCGTAACCTGCCATGTACCTGCTGTTGTCACTTGAATTGTATCGTACTACTGTGAAACGAATGTACATTGTCAATTATATCAAAGTCCAACACATCAGTGAAGTCCTTCACAATAACGAGCGAGGAGAGGTGGATTCGGATAGACTCGGATAGGGTCTTCAGCTTCAAGACATAACTAGTTCAAGCATAGCAGGGAAGTTGGGTGTGCCGAGCCCAGAGACAGGATCCCCTGGAAGAAAGAACAAAAAGGAAAGGAAAGGATGTGAGAAAGGTTGATTTGGGATGTAGAAAGCGTGTTGGGGACTTACAACCGGCCATTGCTGGGAATCCTGAAGTATTGCCTGTGTCAAACCAACACGTGGAATAGAATAGTCAGCAACGAGAGAAGGGGGGAACGAGACGAGACGAGACGAAAGGGAAATAAAACTAACATCCTGGATTATCGCCTACGGTGATATCAAAAAGAACCTGGGGGTTCTGGTATAGCCTATAGCAAAAGCGAAAGAATATGTTACCATCACAAGTGATTTTTATACATTCAACGAATAAACTACTTACAAAGGATTCAAAAACCCCAACACTGGCTTACCCGCCGCCAACAACCTATCATTAAGCAGCGCAACAACGCTCGCAAAAATCGGTGTCGAAGCCGACGTTCCACCAACCGTATCGTTCTTCCCATCATTAAAAATCTGGATATTAATTCCATCAGCAGCAACATCCGGGAATCCTCTCCCAGAGGAATTGTACAACCCCGCATTGGTGTTTCCGAGGGCAGAAAGGTAAGAGGATACGGCGGAGGATTGGTAGGGAGGGGTAGGAAAAACGTTGGAAAACCCTCCACTTGTGAATCCCCAGGGGGTTTCGTTTGAAAGGATACCGTAGGTTGCGCCTACGGAGGTTACGTAGGGACAACTGCTTGGGAAGGAGGATATGAAGGTTGTACAATCGTTGAGAATGTTGCCGGATACGCCGCCGTCGCCTACATAGTCGAAGTCGGGTGATCATAAGTTTTATTCGTGGAAGGTAACTCGGACGCACCGGAAGAGAACAAAATTGAGACGCCTCGTGCGGCCAGGGCCATGTATGTATTGCAAATTCGTCTATGAAAGGAAATGTTGCAAGTTGAGATCATATTCATTACCGGAACTACATAAAAAACCATACACTTCCAAAGCAGAGCTAAGCTCAGGCTCATTATATCCATAACTGGTCGTCAGGACCTAGAACTTTCAATGTCAAAAGTCAGGCGAAAAGATACCTGCACCCAAAACGAACCTGCGGAGGATCATCCTGAGCATTCAAAAAATTAGCCATATCCAAGAATGCATTTCCACCCTCTGTTGTATCGTTTCCCGCGGATATAAATACAACCGGAACGTTAGTAGCTAGGCCAACAGTGTAGTCGATATCAATGCTCTAGAAAGAAAAGTAAAATGAACCCCAAGTTGAAAATTAGTAACTCGCCGGAGATAAACTCGTTCACGTACCGCTTCGACACCCGCCTCGCCTGGTCCTTGAAGGTTTTCTCCTCCGTCTATAGTCTGCAAGGTGAACGTCGTATTCGGGGACATATCAGGCCTGAACTCGATCAAGAATCCTTGGAGGTCAGCTATCTGTCATATCATATAAACGAAACATTCGCATGAGGCTCGCAACAATCATCAAGCAAGCACCGAAAACCTACCTGAGCATACTCATTGTCAAACCCAGCAACTGCAATTCTATTAGAAGACTGAGTCGCTGGAGTCGCAGGAATCCCATAGATCTCTTGTAAACATTTCGGGTTCATGAGACCTGGCTCAGGTTGAGATAGAACGTCACATGAAGATGGTGCTGGATATGTCCTTTTTGTCTTCTGAGCACCACCAATGACCTGCCCTGCGATTGGTGCTGATGCTGTACGCCTAGACTTGGAGCTTGACGGCCCCATCGCAAAGGTCGTTGTTGGGTGAACCAAATCGATATGCGGGATAAGATCTTCGGGGAGAGAGTATTGAAGTGTCCGAATGAGGTTTTCTCCTGAGCCTGTATGGGTGTACGTCTCAAAGTTGGCGTTCAAGAGAGTGTCGGCAGTGGAGAGTTCGGTAGAGAAAATGAGCCAGTCGTCGAATGCACCACTTGTTTGGACACTAGAGATACCGCTGCTGTTTAACCACGAAGTTACAAGGGACACGGTTTCGGGTGTAGGGGCTGCATAGTTTTTGACCTGAAGCAATAAGGAGCCCGAGTCAGTTTGTATTACATGTTATAACTTATAAGCACAAGATAATAGACTCACGTCATCGAAACTCAAGTACTTCCCATACGAATCACTTCCAGGCGTACTAACATCATACAAGGTTTTCTCAAGACCCGAGGTATCCTTCGCCTTGAGTCCAACTCTGAGCTGGATGGTCGTGTCGGTGTCTGGTTTGCCCAGGCTAACGAACGCGCTTGGAAGGTCGCGTGACTCGTGCACGGTCAGTGCCGCACCGCGCGCGCCAACAGCAGTGGCAATAGGCCCAGCACAAGCTACGGCTGGCAAGACAAGAAGAAGTGCGTACGACAGGAGGACCATGAACGCAGACAGGCAAGAAGAAGATCCTAGATGGGACGGTTCATGTTCGTTGCTTCTTATACTCAGGCTGGTCGTGGACTTGTCGCAAAGAACTATTACTACGGAAAGTGTTTTGATCTTTGGAGTTCAGAACTTGTCTTCACAGCGTCGAGGCGAGGCTAAACATCGCCGTCGAGGTAGTAGGATCGTTGGACGAAAGGCAAAACTTACCGGGTGAAAGCATGCGTTTCAATTTCATTGTTCCGTGTCCACCGTGTTACGGTTCGTATTGTCTTTGGGTCTTCAGTCAAGGTCGAGGTGTTCTTCTACTCACATGAACAGAACTCACTTCTATATTTCATGAAAATCAATTGCAGAAGAACAAGCAGGTGGTTCGAAGGGTGTCTGCATCCAATCTTTCCGGCGATCGTTTTCCGACGTATTCACAAGACGCATAGGCTGACGGCAGTTATGATGGTCGATGGGAAGATTCAAACCAAGTCATTGACCCAGGACTAGGCAGGTGGAAAGCGCTGACCCGGACCTTTATGTTGTATCTCGAGCTCTGCAAGCTTGAACTCTGGCCGTGAAGAAGGAATGAAGGATATCTTCGCGATGTACCCTGCGTCCTCGTTACACCAACCACAACTTTTCAATACTTATATGCTGAACGCTTGAGACATGACAAGCACCAAAACAGCGGTAGCTGTACAGTTTCTCCTCTAGGGTGACAGGCAAGGATGAAATTTAGTACGTAAGTTTCGGTTGGTTGTGGCAGATACTAATGTTGGTATTCGCAGCCAGTCATTTCCGGAGTACCTCATGACTGAATATCTTGGACTCTGTCCTGCAACTTCATTCCATCGTGCCTGTGATATCTGCGGCACTGCTTTTAGCGACGAACTCTGTATTAATAGCTTCATGCTAATGACGCAAGGATACGTCCACCCTTCGTATCCAAAAATCGGTTTTTTACACGATAACATTGGAAGTTTAACGACGTTTTGAAAGCCAGGCTTCGCCCAAAAAATCCACAACACAAAGCAAAGACCATGAAAGCAATTAGCTTCACGAGGTACACGAAATAGCATTCAGTCGTTCATGTGTCCAGGGCGTGAATGATTATGACACTGGCCTTGGCTCCTGCCTCCAGAACTTTACCAAGCCTCACGTCAACGAAATCGTATCCAAAAACCGAATTTAAATGAACGTACTCATCCTTGTCCTGGGTTCGGGTCAGGTTCCATCTCTGTTTCCCAAGTCATAACGTCCTCAGCGTGAGGTACAAGCTAAATCCAAATATTTCAGCAAGAGAGATGAATCAGAACATATGTCACGTACTTTTATGCCTTGTCCTTTCTCTTCCTCCGTTGAGCTCAAGTCTTTGCGTTGAGCAGGATTTTCAACAGTAACTTGGTACCCTGCCTGGTCAGATTGATCAGGTATGGGTTTGCCGTATTGTTCTTCTAAATTCTTCTGAGATGGTGCCATGACAGTTTTGAAATGAAGCTTTGGATATTTTCTATTCAAAATTCCTTACTAACTTTCAAGATAATCACTCACGATCTCAACCTCCCCCTCATCTTTGAATGACCCTAGTACAAGCACCAGTGCTGGCATCATCAATTCAAGGGTGCCCGCTCGAGCCTGGGGACGCCAACGCAGACACAGTGTCTCCTCAGTACAATCGAAACTGCCTTCCCAGGATTTGACTCTGTTGGGGTTGGAGGATCGAGTCGTAGACGCCGTTCATTCGTTTATTCTCCTCCCGTGTCTCTTCTCTTGCTTTTGCTTTGGTGTTTCATTTGTGTTGTGTGTCGTTTGTGTCATGTAGACCCTCATTCTGCTGATGATCTTTGACAGTCGCTACTTGCTTGTGTGCGTGTTTGTTGTCATGATGTCCAGGTTTTGTATATCGGTTTCTGCTCTTATATACCTTGCCTCATGTTCTCTATCACTACTTGGTTATCTTTCTTTTGCTTTTATCTGCTATGTGTATTGAATATCTGCTTAGAATGAGAGTATTCTAGTTTAAGTCAAAGAGTGATACACCAAGTCAAGTTAGTATCAGTACTTTTCTGCCCTATGCCACACATCTTAACTCTGATTCCATGACAACTTACTTCTCTAGACTGAGTGTGAACTTACTCATAACTACTTGATCAAATTATCTGCATACCTTCCTATCCCAACTCTACACTTAATGTTGAGTTCATCTCTCATGTTGATGTCCTGTTTGTCCAATGGCATGGCCAACTGGTCCAAGTTGCCTATTCCTGTGAGATTGTAGAGGGGGTATAGTCTTAAAATGCTGCTGGTTGAGATGAGGAGGCAAATTCAGAATCTATTGTCTAAGTCCTTTCTTGTTTATTGTTCAGTGTGCTCCTATAGGGAGATAGCAACAACTGAAGGCTGCCTCAACCACCAGAAGAATCAAATTTCTGATGTCCTACCTCTAAACCACTCACCTCACTTATATGGACTATGAAAAGGACCATATACCTCAGGTTATCTGAGGTCATCCAGGTTGCCCAGGTCACTGAGGTGACCCTAAGCACATTGGGTGTTTCCTGATGTACTTGTAATTATTGTTACTACAGAGGATTCTATGGCCTTCACTATATACTACTGGAATAAACTATTTTTATACTCTAAGAGTTTTAGTAAGGCTGCTGTGCACAACTGTGCATGACTGTACATTGACTATGCATTGACTGTGTACAGACTGTGTAGCTTGAGAGTAAGTTTCCTCATTCACTAGTGGGAAGTCATCTACTGTCTTTTCCTTACTTGTGATAATATGTCTCCTTACTTAGTTTTTCATTGAAATCTTTTTGTACTTTTGACAGTAGTAAGCCTAGACCAGGTAAGAAGCTATTGCTTCAACTTGGAGTTGAGTTAGTAAGATGCCATGAAAACTTATTTGGTCTACTATCCTCAATGCTGAGAAACTGTTTCTCATCACTCATTCTTACTTACACTGTCTTCCTCTCTGGTGGATGGAGCAATTGTCCAGGTAGTAATACAGTACTAAAATACAGCTCAGGACCTAGAAATGTAGAATGTTCTTAGAATGAAAGAAGGTGGGGAAGGGGCATTGGAGCAAGTTTTCACTGTGTAGTAAGCCTATACCAGGTAAGTAGTAGTTGTCTCAACTTGGAGTTGAGTTAGTAAGATGCTGAGGAGAGCTGTTTGGTCTGCTATCTTCAATGCTGTTAAACCACTTCCTGTCAGAGGGTAGTATAGGATATGCTTCAAGACTATCCTGAGCATTCCCATCTGCACCCCAGGAGAGAAGAAGCTGCACAAGTACCCTACTTCCAGACTGAACAGCAGCATTGAAAGCATTGCCATACCAACCACCCTGAGCATTCACATCTGCACCTGAGGAGAGAAGGAGCTTCATAATTGCCTCATTTCTCCATACAACAGCAGTACTGAGAGCATTTCCATATTTACCACCCTGAGCATTCATATCTGCACCTGAAGAGAGAAGGAGCTTCACAATTGCTTCATTTCCCCATACAACAGCAGCATTCAGAGCATTTCCATATTGACCACCCTGAGCATTCACATCTGCACCTGAGGAGAGAAGGAGCTTCACAATTGCCTCATTTCTATATTCAATAGCATTATTGAGAGCATTGCCATACCAACCAGCCTGAGCATTCACATCTGCACCTGAGGTAAGAAGGAGTTTCACAATTGCCTCATTTCTCCACTGAACAGCAGCATTGAGAGCATTTCCATATTCACTACGCTGATCTTTCACATCTGCCCCTGATGAGAGGAGGAGCTTCACAATTGTCTCATTTCTACATTCAACAGCAGCATTGAGAGCATTACCATATTTWCCACCCCAAGCATTCACATCTGCACCTGAGGWGAGGAGGAGCTTCACAATTGCTTCATGTYCACATTGAACAGCAGCATTGAGAGCATTTCCATAGTTACCACCCTGAGCATTCACATCTGCACCTGAGGAGAGGAGGAGCTGCACAATTGCCTCATKTCCAGATTGAGCAGCAGCCTGGAGAGCATTTCCATATTTACTACCCTGAGCATTCACATCTGCTCCTGAGGAGAGAAGGAGCTTCACAATTGCCTCATTTCCACATTGAGCAGCAGCATTGAGAGCATGTCCATAGTCACCACCCTGAGCATTTACATGTGCACCTGAGGAGAGAAGAGGCTCTACACCTGCTTCATTTTCATATTGAACTGCAGCCTTGAGAGCATTTCCATAGAGACCACCCTGAGCATTTACATCTACTTCTGAGGAGGAATGTGGATGCTCAGTTTCCTGTTGTCCAGGCTTAGCCATTTCTTGGAGAGCACCTCCATATTTACCAATGTCTGTAGCATATTTACCATCCTTTCCAACCAACCCTTTTATTATAGCAGGAAGCTTTGTTAGTGCTGCATAATACAGTGGTGGTCCAACCTCTTYTAWAGYCAAAGTCTCMTTCATCTTCWTCTCTGGTTGATCTGGATTGCTGAGTTTCAACCAATAAAGGAATGCAGGATTTGCATAATCTAGGAGCTCCACTCCACATCTGACTGCACTGTAGTTTGTGCTTTGCAGAGACCTTCCATGATATGTCCAATGCTCTGCAGCATACATAGCCAGGGGGTACTCTTCTTGATCTATAGACCTCCTAGAGTGACAATCTGCATCCATGCTACAATGTAGAAGATAGATCATACATGTGTGAGCAATGACACTATGTGCCAGTTGCTCATCAATGTGAAAGAATGCAGTGGCTTCAGCTTCCATATGTCCAATCATCAGGAATTCCTTCACAGAATGATTAGCAAGCTGCACTATTCCATTTGCTTCAGTCACTAGTGTTGTGTCAACAATATTGTGGAGCTGTTCTTCAAGACCTAGGTTTCGATCTTCAGGCTGAAATGAAGAGTTATTCAAGTCAGTTGCTAAAACCTCCTCCAGCTCCTTGAGTGTCAATGGTCTTGAAGCACATGTAAGCCATTGAAGTATAATCTTTGCCTGCTCTCTATGCATCTCTTCAATGCTTTGCAGCTTTCTGAAATATGTCATTTCAAGTGTAGATGGAAGTGTCTGCAGAGTTTGTCTGACTGCTCTTGGTGTTCCACATTCCATAAGTGTGGTGATTTGGCAGTCTACCCATCTGAACCTAAAGTCTGTTAGCTCACTTTATCCAATAACACTGACTGAACTTTTTAGCTTACTGTCCATCTGCTCCATTCATCAAGTGCTGCCTCACCTCATTCTTCAGATATGAATTTAGCTTTAGCCTTGGAATGCAGGCATCTACATAGATGGCAATATCTGATGTGACAGTCTCAGCCCACAGCTGGATAATAATGGCCCTGCTGATGATGTCTACTTTTGGAGATTGGCGACTAGTTACCAGAAAGTAGACTTTATCCAGACCAAGCATGTTTTAAATGAATGCAGTAGCCTTAGCCTGTGCTCTCTCCTCACATTCATCCATGGCATCCAGGATGATATAGACAGGTTCCTTAGATGACCAAGACCCTAGCAGAGAGACAAGAATACCCTCTATATCAGACAAAGATGGCTCCTGAAAACCATTTTGGCTTGCTTCATATAGTTTTTGCAATTCATGAGGAACCTCTTGAGAGCACAAAACTATTTGGGCCAGCAGAGATGAAACCATTCCTTGGTAATCTTGCTTTGAGGTGTCTCTTGAATCAAAATAGTAATAGATTGGAGGTAAGAATTGACTTGACTTCCTATCTTGCTGAAGCTTGTCAATGATTGTGGTACTAGAAGGAATATTGAAACTCTAGACTCTGCACTTTAAGGTAAATCTGTAAAATGTTCTTACCACAGGAAAGTCTTCCCAGATCCAACTGTACTGTAAAATCAGACATGGCAAGATTCAATTGAATGAATAGCTTACCCTTTCCCTGCAACCACAACAATTTACCTTTCTCCTTCCATTGAATGAATCTGTCATCTTCAAGGATCCAAGCACCAGTACCTGGCTCCTTCTTATCTCTTGCATCTCTGAAGTTCCTTTCAGAGCTGGGTGCTTTTAGCCATTGTAGGATTTTATGTCTTGGGTCAGCAGCTAAAGTAACATATGAGTACATTTCATTCATATACAATGCTCAGACACTCTGGCTCACTTACCATTCACTGACATGTTAAAACTGTCTGCAACACTGCCACCACTAATATTGAAATGGGAGCTCTGGTTGAAGAATCCAGCACTGGAATTATAAAGTTCTTGTTGTGTTGCATCAATAGAGGGACTGTTTAATTTACCTGGACTGACTAATAGTCATGGAGTTTACATCTGCAAATGTCTGATACAATTGGTYTCTATTGATGAGGCACAACTCATYAGTTTYACCATTTTGGTCACTTGAATATGATAGGCAGACACACACCTGTTGTTGCTTTGAAGGTCACTCTCAGAGTCCATGATGGGAGAGTAAGAAAGAGCAGAATCCATTTGCTATGGCCCCATTGTATTTATATTGATACCTGACAGGCTGTGTATAGAAGGCTGTTTATCGATGAGCAGTTGGCAGGTCAAACAGTCAGAAACATTCATTCCTGATCAAGCCAGTATGGTGTAGAGGCTGGCAGATGCCGTCGGCAGTTTTCGCTTACTTAGCGCTCAGTGATAACACTGATAGACGCCCGTCCCGGCTGCTTTTCCTAAGCGGCGTACCACCATGTCAGAATCCTCCTCACCCTCACCTCAAACCTCACCAAACTCTCTCACCAGTACCACCACCAGCACCAGAGGAAACTCACGTCCAAGTTCAAGCTCAAGAGGAAGATCACGAGGCGGGTTAGGTAAATACCTTCGTGCGCGCGGACGAGGACATCGAGGTGGCGGGAGACCAGCGGAATTTGGAAAGAGGTTGTTGTTGCCTGGTGAAGGACCTTCTGAGGATGGGGAAGGAGAGGAGGAAGAGGAGCAGGAGGAGGAAAGGAGGAAGTATGCTAGGAGGAATTTAGGTTCTAATGCTGAGAGATATGTTGAGCCTGAGCCAGAGCTGGATTCGGATGGTAAGCGCTGCTTTTTTTGATATTATCCGAAAAGCCTTCATTAGAATATTTCTTGATACAATGTAATACCAGGTGAACCTATAGTCGAACCTGAAATCGACTTGTCATCTTTCCTCGCTAAACAGCGGTTACACGATGAATCTACTTCCGAGTCTACCTCAGCCCGGTTAGATTCCACAAAACTCGGACAATTGGGGGACGTTGATGAAGACGACGTCGATCATACTCTTGACCATCTTCCCGTTTCATCAAGCGATAGGTCAAAGACAACAATAACACCCGGGGATAGGAAAGGAAAGACACAAGAAATTGAGTGGGATGACGAGTTCGAGGATCTTTTGAGGGAGAAGAATGCTGCTGAAGCTACGAGAGGTGGGTGGTTTGATTCCTTAGAGTCGTATACATGAACTAACTAGCTAACCTACGTACATCGTATCAC
>RCHF01002931.1:0-91667 GCA_003987895.1 Neonothopanus nambi | reverse complement strand
AGTACACACCCAGTAACACCCCATCACATCATAAATATGCTGACACATTGTCGGCGAGTTGGCTCCGACACAAGCACGGAAACAGAATTCGCTGTCTGAGATGAACGAAGTCCACTCATGGTATTGGAGAGCGTTGCCGAAAGTGTTTCCGTATACGAGTCCACCGACTATTCATGCATGGTGAGTACATCTGTGTTCCCAGATCTAGAGGGAAAAACGAAAAATGCTCACTAGGGTTTCCATTACCTAGAATCGGAAATCATGACGACATTCAACAAGGACAGTTAGTAGTTGGCAAAAGTAACACAGATGAACGAACGTACCATCAGCACCATGAGGATCAAGCTCTCCCCCCGCATCCCCACTCGGAATATTAATCCTCGTAAAATCACCCACACCAGTGATCTAAGAACGAATCGAGTAAACGCTGTGCCGAAGAGCAAAAGCCTACAAGTGAGGAGGAACCCACCTGGACATAATCAGGCGTTTTCACGAAATGAACCCCTTGGAGCGTTCCATCAGGTATAAGACGCGTTCCACGACCAGACTTGGTACACCAAGCGACTTCTTCACGTTCAGTATCGCCGATCGTGCCAACAGAAGGCTAAGTACCATTATAGGTTGGGGTTAGTCACGGATCATGTAAAGAAACAAGCTAAGTCGGTTCTACTGACCGGAGCCCAGAGACAGAAATCGTCGGCGGAGCTGTAAATGACGCATGCAAGCAAGCAAGCATGAGTTCTAGCTAGGTAGGTAGAACCGAAAAGCTTAAACTCACTTGATCCAAGCAGTTTGGCACATCGAACTGGAGGAACTGGTACTCCCACAATTGTTCGTTCCGGTCTGACCGTTCTCGGAAGTGTTAGGGAGGGCAGAGGCAGAGTAACCAACGTTCCAAGCTTGATTGGCGTTGTTACCGTCACAATCCCATAATTGGATCTAGAAGTTGTATACCATGAAAACCGGGACTAAAGTTTTAGAATGAAGAATCAACAACTCACGCGATTCCCATCGGATAGACTCCCGTCCGTCAAATCCATACACTTTCCGTGGTTAGTCCAAGCAAGGTGATTATCACCCTACATATAACCAAAACCAATCAACCTCAGACGCTTACAAAAGCAGGAAAGAGGAGACAAACTCAAACTCAAACTCACAGTATAGTAAAATTGTTGATTAGGATTCCCATTATTAGAACAAGTCCAAATCTGCAGCTTGACACCATTGGCCGTGTTTCCATCCGTAACATCGAGACATTTACTTCCACCAAATAGCTTGACGCTACCACTGTCGAAAGTCCATTGCTGAGAGGTATCTCCGGTACAGGATTGGATGGTCACGACTGCACCATCGGTGTTGGAAGCAGCAGTTAGACATTTTCCTAGATTCCGAACCAAACCAGGATCGAGTGAGTAGGTGCGTCATCGTCATGCTGAATGGTATAGTACACACCGCTGTTCAAACGTGGTTCAATCAATAGTTGTCCGAGGTAGCTACATAGAGCAAACATCTCGTAAGCCCAAATAACGCGCATATATGCACTTTAGACTCGATTCTTACGATGGTGTCTGGGCTCTTGCGAGAGTAGCCAGTAGAACGGCACCCAAAACAGATTCAACTTGGATGAAACGCATCTCCCAGTAGTAATGAACGTAGAATTATAGCGAGGCGTAGACTCGGAATGAAGGGAAGAGGCAAAGATGTGACTCGGAGTACATCTAGGGAGGGTACTTCATCAGGAAAACCTCCTTGTGTCCGGTAAAACCCGATGGATCTGATCACGCAAAATCATCCAGTCATAGCCGGGTCAAATATTATAAGGAAATATAAGCTGTGGTCATTCAGTTATAAGCATTCTAGAGGATCGTAAGGTGCTCCAGTCTGTCAAGTATATGACAAGCTATCATCCAGCGTTTACCAGCCCGATGTATACCTGACAAGCCACAGTCCTCTGTTCATCAGCTCGACGTAAACATTTTATTTACTTATCTCTACTTATTATCACACATCTCTTCGATAGCACTGAGTGCTCAGATATTTTGTATATACAACTCAAAAATATAGATACATTTGCAAGAAAGTACATGAATAAATGCAGCTAAAAAGATGGAAATTAGATGAGAACATAAGAAAAAACAGAAAGATACTTACATTGTGTCAAATCCAGAGCTCTCCGAGTCTCCTCGGCTGGTAGTGCATCAACGTGAAGTCATATCGCCCAGTCTCCCAGAACGACAGATCCCCCGGGGGCGCGTAGTGGATGGTCAAAGCGGCGGCGTCGTCGAATCCAAAAAAGAGTCAAAGGGTCATATACGGGTGGCGTTCCGTGATGTCGTGGCTAGAAATCGTCAGACGAAATCGGATAGTCGAGAGGGAAACACCTACGCGACGATGCAACGCCGGGGTACGCTTCCCAGCTGCGCCTCTACTTCCTCTCTGCAGATGATAAAAGCGGCTTCGCAGTCGTTCAAAATGTCGCGTTTTGCACGTTCTCTGGTAAAAAGTGCAGACATGTAGACGACGACACGTTGAAGGGCCATTGTTTCGAGTGAGGAGGCGGTGGCGGGACGTTGAGGCGGCGGATGAGCTGCTAGTGAGCAGGGATGAGTAGATAGCTGTGTTTGAAAAAAATTTAGGTGCTCTAGACAAACGAGAGCGTACACAGTTAGAGTTTGTGAGTATATGAAAGCAACAACATTCAAAGGACACTCACAAACATTTCATGAAAAGGAATACAATTTGTAGCAAGTGTATTCTCACCTGTTGAAAGTGCGGAAAACTTGCGCAACTCGCTCCTCATGTCTGAAGGTACGAGTATAGGGGAGTTGTACAACGAATGGAATTCGAGAGTTGTCGTCGCCGTCTGCCGAAGGTTTTGGTGTACTGAGCAACTCTTTGCCAATCTTATCGGCGTGCTTGTCAAAGAAACGATGTAGGTGGCGGTGGACAATATCGTATACAAGAACACTCACGTTGAGCTCGCTCAGGTAGTGCGTTACGTGAGCACTATGTTCCCGAAGAAAATCGTTCAAAACCATCATGTGAGCTTCCTTTCCGAAAAAGATATTGTTGGCAAGGTTTTGGATAATGTTCGCAATGAGAGTAAGACCCCGACGGAGGCTGTCTCCTGGTGAGTCAAGATCTATCGTTTCAGGAGCGACCACTGCAGGTGAGATGAACCTGTGGCACATTCAGGAACAGCACGCGTATTCACAATCGTAGAACCATACTGAAGAAATACGAAGGCCCCAAGGGCAGCAAACTTGGCATCAGGCCACCGCTGGTAGCTGAAAATTCTCATGAGAGTATGGAATCCCAATGATACAAGTTACTGATACTGTCTTGGCTATATGCACACATTTTTCACGGAACATGCTAGGATCGAAAGCGTCATTAGGTCGTGACAGTGTCAATAAACATCAGCAGCACTCACGACAGAAGGGCCTCAGTGGAGGCTCCAATAATGTCAAGAAATGATTTGGCTACAAACTCGATGTTCTTTCGATTTTGTATAACGTCTTGTTCTCCTGCTTTGGCAGGGTCCAGCTCGTACCCTTGGCCGGAGGCAAAGTTTCCATGCACTTGATAAGAGGCATAACGAGACCTCACAGATAATTGTACCCATGAATCTTAGCAAATGCAGACAGGAAACAAGTGCAAGTACTGTTGCTACGAAAGAGTGAAGCCTCATTTTCTGTGCAGAATATATCAATATGACTTGCTAATAGTCATGTTTAGGTGAAGCGCAACTCACCCGTGTGCGCCACTTCGCGATCAATCATCACCTTCATCAACTTCATGAGAGACGCTCTGGTGTCGAACAGGTCAAGAAGAACAGAGATCATGGAGTCAACTTCTCCTGGCGGGCAGGTCTCGCAGACAGCAACAACGAGAGTCATCTTTGAAGTGGGTTAGCATGCACGTATAAGCAACTGATACATGGCGAACTCACATCTGAATCCTTCATGGCGGTCATGTAAAGTCTCGGAGTTTCCGTCGGTCTCGAGCGAACACGCTCTTGAAGAGTAGCCAATTCGGGGGAAGAACTGGAAATCTTGGCTATACGGTGTTGTCAGCAGCTTTCTTGAATCCTTCTTCGATGAGATTCTCACGTAGTGACTTGCTTCGGTGTCCGAGGGAGTTTGGGTCCCTTGTCAGGCTTTGACGGTCCAGCACGCAACGCATCCTTGAAGTAATTGTCAACAGAATAATTGAAGTTCAAAGCCTTGCGTCGCTGTAATGGATTCATCTGTAAGTTGAAATAACAGGAACACGAGAAGAATGGAACAGACCCCCGCTCTGAAATCTTCACCCTCCCGCTGTTGCACCGAAGCATCTGACTTGAAGTTACTCAGGTCCTCCAGATTTAGGCCCTCGTATTTGCTGTTCAACTCTATCGTACGCTCTTTACCACGTCGGATAATGGCATCGATATCGTCATTGACGGTCAGGCTGGCATCATATATATATTAACGTACACACATTGCACAGTAAATGACAAGCGCTCACTCTTCAGAAGAATTGATAATCTTCTCAGCACCATGTGTGATCATCTCGAGTAACTCCTCCTTGTTCACAGCTGAAAAGCGGGGTTACATGAAAATAAAGTCCATGACTGGAAGAATCAACGCACCCTTTGCCTGCTGCTGACACCCCTGCTGAATGACGAGTTAGTCCAATCGGAGCTTCTGCGCCGCCCTTTCCAGCATTCGTTCCTCGACACTGCCCTCAGTGATAAACCGGAACACGTAGACCTGCTTAGTCTGCCCAATACGATGTGCTCTGTCCATAGCCTGCAAATCAGCTTGTGGGTTCCTAGATTTCTCTATTTCAGCAACAGCATCCTCAAAAAGGACAGATGCGCGTACCAGTCACTATCATACAACACCACAATATCCGCCGTCGTCAAGTTGATTCCCAGACCTCCGGCACGAGTAGTTAGTAAGAAGATAAACTTCTCGCTACCCGGCTTGTTATATTCGTCAATGGCAACAATTCGGTCTTCGTGGGGCGTGCCACCGTCGATCCGACAATACTCTGGTGCGAGTACAGGGAAAAGCTAATAAGAGACAGAATCTGGCGAGGTACTATGGGACTTACTGTATTGTCTGAATAAGCAGTAATCTTCCAAAATGTCAAGGACACGACTCATTTGACTGAGGATGAGGACGCGAGAGCCCTTTGCCTTCATTGACTTGAAGAGTTTGTCGAGAATGATCATCTTGCCTGAGTTTTCGATAAGATGCTCGTCAGTGGTGTATGGTGGGCCAGGTTCCTGGCAAAAAGCATGTTGAGCTTCCTCGGAAGAATGAGATAGGTGCAACATACGGCTCCATCAAAGAGGTAGGGATGGCATGTTACTTTTCGTAGCTTTAGAACAACATCAGAGTGGAATCGAGAAGCATAGTGAAGGCGCAACCCACTTGCATGACCATATTCATCAGACGAGTCTTGCCCTCCTTCTTCCCAATTAGACCTATATTCCAATGAGACCCTCATGTCAACGAATTAGATAACTGATACACACCATTAACAGCATCAATATCTTTCTCAAGCACAGACCGATATCACTTGCGCTGCATCTCCGTGAGACCAACGTAAATATTGATTTCCTTCTCTGTGCTTGATGGGTGAGAGACTGGATTGAAGGAAAAAAAACATTCAGTTCACTTGGTAACAAGTTCTTTTCCACATCCGACTTGACACGTCGCAATAAGAACGGCCTCAAGATCTTGTGCAGTGCCTCGACAACCTTCTGACTCTTCTCTTCTTCAGAGCCTTCAGAATCCTTGTGTAGAAAGCTATCGAGGTCTTGATAGTCGACGAAGATTTCAGGGCAAGTGAAGTTCAGCAGGGCAAACAACTCCTCAAGGTTATTTTGCAACGGCGTTCCTGTAATGAGAAGCCGACCACGAGAAGTGAATGCACGAATGATTTTAGCCAAAAGGGAATTGGCATTCTTGATGCGGTATACCTCGTCAATGATGATATACTCGAACGAAAACTTTTCTTCAAGGGACTTTGTTCGATGAGACAGATTTCATAGGTAGTGATGCAGAGCAGTATTGGGCTTGACAAAGTATGATACATCGGCTATGTGGATACCGACATCGTAGGTGCCATCTTCGTTCAACCTGACAGAGACAGCGTCATCCAGATCTTTGGCGCTCGCAGGATCAATTGTGAATATGCGCTCGCCAGGCAAATCCTTCCTGATCTCCAATTCACGTTCGAGAACACTATCGGAGTTATTAGGTCGAAGAACAGGTTGAAATAAGGTAAACCAGGCTTACGACCACGGGAGGGTGGCAAACATTTGATAACATTATCCGTAAACTTTTCAGTGGGGAAATTACAATCCTTAAGAAGAACACTGGTTTCAACCTCGATATCACCAATAGGGCCGAGCTCCTAGACTAAAGTGCCGAAGGGATGAAGTGAATTAATATGCTTCGGGGAGAAAGTCCGTGAAATAAAATTCCAAGACTTACGTGGCGCTTGATGCAAGCGAAGAGCTTGTTTACATAAGCTTCAGAGTTTTGGACGAAATTAAGAGGAGCTTGCTCTGTGGGAATAGCAATAAGAGGTACACGCTTGTCGGTAGGCCTGAGCCAGACAATCTTGTGACATCCAATGGGAGCATCTTGAAGCCATCTTGTGGTGATGTTGGAGTGCCTCAATTTGACTTTGAAGGGCAATCTGACAGCGAGCGTGCGTTAGTATACAAAAGAAAGTTTCATAATTCAAATTTACCTGCTCAGCCATGATACCGGTGATCTTGATCCTACTGTCCTTGTAATCTCCATACGTGATATTCTCCCAGACAAAGTGCGGTAAGCCTTCGTCCCGATCCTTCCTGTATCCAGACGTCCATTGTTTGGAGAATACGTCACCATAGGGCGAAGTAGACAAGTAGACGTGCATGTTCAGGCTTTCACCAAACGGCCATGCTGGACTGGCCGTCACTGGTGGCTGTTGCCACGGGTTTACGATTTGCTGGCCACCTCCGCCAGCTGTACCGGTAGTTCCTGCAGGGGGCACTGGCGGAGTTGATGGCTTGGGTGCAAAATACTTCGTCACTATATCAAGACACCAGCAATCAGACACTGTACGCCTGGCAGAAAAATATGTGCGAGGAATCATACCCAGTTGAGATATCATCCACACCATAAAAACTTGCTATTCGATGCAAATCATTTCGTTCATTCAAAATTCAGTATCAAGTTGAAAGCTGAAAATATTGCAATTACATACCTGAGCGATACCCAAAAATTTGCGGAACGGAGACTCTTCTGGCTCTTGTTGAGCCTTAGGCTGGCTGCGCAGGAGGCGCTGCAGCTTTGCTTTGTGCTGTCGACATCGTCTCAATGTTCCGGACGATAGTACTTGGAAGACAAACGACAGGTCCTCCAGCCTACGGCCCTACGCGGCGTCGCCCCCTCTGTCTACAGCCTTCTCCTTTCCTTCTCCTTTCCTTGATCTGCACCATTTGCCTTCAGAATCCAGAGAAGGTGTGAGCATCCGGCCCTTCCGAAATAACGACCCAAAACGGTGAAGTGTAGGTTTCCGGGAAGCGGTGGAGACTGTTTTGAAGCGCGATCTCCTTCCCAATCCCATATTCAAGCAAAATCTTCGGCTTCTCTTGGAGCAATACATCAGCTGGAAGGGTAATGGGTACAGCAGGCCTCCTCGCCTCAACGAGGTTATCGCTGTTCGTAGCACGAGAGACAGTGATAGCATCAAAGCCTACCAAGCCTAGAGGAGTCACCAAGGCGCTTGATGAGGTGAAGTACTCCTCGGAGGTTCCATTGACTGCAAGAAGCATCGATCCACCAGGAACGAGAAGCGAGTTCAATAGCAAGGTTCCCTTCATCCTTTGGATCAAGAGGCCACGCCAACGATGAGGGTCTACAGCTGAAGATAGAGCAGCAACGTTTTCCACTCCCCATTGATACTCAGTAACAGAGTGGTGCTCTGGAAAGGTGTTGGTGTTGAATTTGCCCTTAGAGGAAAGGTCGGACGGATCGATCAAGTGAGCAGGGAACCCGTTGCAAACGCGCAAGGGTTCGGACAATATCATTTTCTATATATATGTGTATCTACAATTTGTAAATACGTGGTCCGAAACACCACTCGGCTGACTTGGCCCGAGTGCGCTAAATTAATATTCCAACACACCCCCATAATCTGTGCACGAGGGACAAGAAAGAAAGAATCATGAAGAGTGAAGCACCCCCAGAATGAAATAAAAGGAAAGTGAGGAAGAATGTGAGAGGAAGAAACATACAGAACTAATAAGCAAAATCCTCCAAGCCAAGGCTGTCCTCAACTATGTTTGCCTCAGCAGCCTCACTAGCTTGTGACTGCTTCCACTTCAACCAGTTCTTCCTCTCGACACAGTTGTGCTTTGTATGACCAGGTTTGTCACAAAAGTAGCACTTCATCTCGCCATCTGCAACAAGAGCGACATCGCGGTTCTGAGAGGAGGGTCCATCGTGGGACTTGTTCGAAGACTTGGTATTGTGAGTAATCTCAGCAGAGAGTAGAAGTGCAGTGAGATATTCAAGATTCGCATGAGTCGATGGAAGGGTGTCGATGTTGGGGAGGAGGTGATTGTAGGTGGATGGGAGACCATTAACAAGAGCAATCATGGTTTCGCCATCATCAACAGCACCACCAGAGTCTTGGAGCTCAGTAGTAGCCTGCTTCACAGCAGAAATCCACGATTCCATAGTCTCGTTAGGTGACTTACGCATACTGTTGAGCTGTCGGCGCAAAGCAAGGGTGGCAGTGAAGCCTTTGGGACAGTGGACATTCCGGAGTTCATCCCAGATGATGAGTGGATCACGATCCTGCATGTGGGGAAGCTGGCTTGGCTTTACACGGAGAATAAGTGCCGCACGAGCCTCAGCCATCTTGTCAGAGCTACGGCCAGCACGCTTCTTTTCAAAAGCAGCTTCGATGGTGGATGGGTCAAGGGGATTGCCGTCTTTATCATGAGTGTCGACATTGATCTGGATAATGCCCTGGAAGAGTTTGCGGACAGTGAGATCGGCCTCAACATACTGAGCCCAATATTTGTATTTGGTCATACCACCATTGTCAAGTGGTTCGTAGTTGAAGCGAGAGAGGTCTCCAGACATGTTTAGAAGAGAATCCGAGGATGGAGAAGCAAAAGGAAGCAATGATAGAGTGGTACCGAAGACTCGGTCAATGCGGAGATGTCGAAAACTCGACCGACAGGGTAGTTACCGAAAACTCGGTCAGCAGGTGATGGTGCCGAAGACTCAGCCAACAGAAGGGAGATGCCGAAAACTCGGCCGACGTAAGACAACAAAGCAAGTTGAATGACGGAGAGCTGGGTTGTGCCCGCGCGTTTGTGTTGAATTTGCCCTTAGAGGAAAGGTCGGACGGATCGATCAAGTGAGCAGGGAACCCGTTGCAAACGCGCAAGGGTTCGGACAATATCATTTTCTATATATATGTGTATCTACAATTTGTAAATACGTGGTCCGAAACACCACTCGGCTGACTTGGCCCGAGTGCGCTAAATTAATATTCCAACAGTTGGTAGGGACAGTTTTGGTATCAGCAGAAGCGAGCGTGTCAAGCGGGTGCATTCCACCAGCCTGCAGCACCATCTCGGAGAGCTTCTTGCCAATAGGAGTAGCGCCTATGTAAGTTCGTATGAATATGAGCAGCGTTTATTTATCGATGGTGAGCTGTTCTTACCGGTAGAGTGAAGCTCCAAAAATTCTAAGACACTTCTTGCCGCACTTTCCTACAATGTAATCCACAATTTCACGGCAATGGGTAAGCAATTTACTGTCAAGTTCATTCTCTTTACCAGGGCTCGCTTCGTTTGATCCCAGTCCCGAATCACGCTAGATACTCATTAGAATGTGTGTGTAACTGAGTTGAAGATACTCACATTTTCTGCAGGTCACGGTGGAGCGACGATACCGTATACCTGATGTTGCAGTTTGTATCGGGTATCGACTTCCTGAGGAGGAACCTGGAAGTGCCGTGCTACCGAGAATCCTTGGAGGGTACAGAGAGAGACTCCGCTGCGGTTGACCAGTGCAATATCGTAGACGAGGTGGTCTAGACATATTGAATCAATAAAGACCGTGTCGTCACTAAATATTTGGTTACACACCTGGGTTCCAGCTCTTGAACGTGATGTGAGTGAAAACATACTCGGCTCTAGTCATGCTGGTAAAGTCAAACTCATCGTGCAGCACCACAAAGTTGGCACTGGCAGGAAGGAAGTAAATGTTGGGATCGGTAACCTTCATGAACAGTGGATGAACACAGGCATAGAGGCAGGAGTCCAAGATCGCCGGGTGCAGAATGTACTTTCCGTCGCTGAAAGTGATTGTTAATCTGATGCTATGATTCACATAGATCACTGGGAGGACTTATAGGGCAAGAGCATCGTCGATGCCCTTGATGCCCTTGATGTGAACAAGAGCTTCGCGAGAGCCAATGAACCTGATCTACCTCTCTTGGAGGGGAGGACTTTCGAGAATTGCGCGTTGACTCCGCCAATGCCAGAGCTGCACATAGAGACCAGCAATTTCCCTGATATATCGCGAGGTACTAAAGGTGTCGGCGCCATTGGCACACGAAGTATAAATCCATCCCATTGGATGGCCGGGTTGCAACGCTTCAAGTTCGCCTGAGAAGGTACTTGCTTTATTCTGAAGATGGAAAGGACCCTCGAGAGCGAAGCCAGGAATGATATGATCTCCATATGTCTGATCCCGAGATTTGAGGTTTGATGCATAATGAACAGGTGACGAAAAGACTTGCCCAACGTTTCCTTCAACACTGCCAATGAGGAAGGAGATCGTCATCTCTGGCAAACTTTCACCGACCCAGTTAGCTTCGGTGGGATCTCCGGCAGCAGTACCTAATTTCATAGATCAGGAACGAACAAGATAAAAACATAACTATTACCTGTTCCATGAACTTCTACATAATCGACCTCACCCGGGTTCCTGCCGATACCAACGCGCATTCCATGGCATTGGCTTGTGCTTCGGCAACTGGTGCATTCACCGGTACCGCCCCGTCCTCATTGCGAGCTGTCAACTTGTCCGTCCCCACCACCGCCTTCGCTTCCGTTTTCTTCACCACACCCAGCTCGCCATCCATGCCACCCCGAACCGACACAAACAGACTCCACTTCAATTTCTCCAATTTGAGTGTCAGATATCCTTTGGCCTTCCAGTTCCTCAAATATGTGTGTACTGCTTCCAGATCCCAATTGACCTCGTATTCCTTTGGAGCGACGGACGGACCACAGGGGAAATCGCGTACGTGAAACAGAAAGATCTCCTCCTTCAGCGATAAGGCAACTTTCCTCTTGCTATTGTTGAGAAAGGGGGAGGCGCTGGATACTGCACCACCAAAAGCTCCAAAGCCTGCTGCAGGTTTAAACGATGAACTACCAAAAGCGGGAGTTAGAGTACTTGAGTGAACGTTCAAGTTGAAAGAAAGCACAAAAAAGTACGGCCACATGATCCTGAGAATTTCTTGCTTGTTTAGTATTACCTGTGGCTGGACACTGGGCCTGGTGACTTCAAGCATGGAACCTTGGATATATTTAAAACAGTCTCTATATAAAAGGTGGAGTCTTCCGATTTCCCATCTTTCTCCTCTTTGACCCAAACCACCATCATCAAATCATACTAACTGTGAGAATTATTTTTCACCTCCAATGCTGATGAGAGCTTATCATACCTGAGTCGCAGATTCTTTATAAAGTTATTGGCTTTCACCTTCTAATTAAAAGTAGGTTGGTATTATCTTTGAAAATCAGACTGATCTTTATGGTAATTTAAGCCTCTGGCCAACCTTGGATTGAATTTTTCTAAAAGCATTTGGCCCAAATAAGTCAGTATGAAGTTGATATATGAAAGTCATAACTTAAATATAGCTTTTATTCAAAGCATATAGCAATGCTATCTCAAAATTGGGACCAAGACAGTGCTGAAGATTCAAACATATCAAGATCTACTTGTAGTGCATGTGGCAAAATCTTTCTCCAAGTCAATGCCTATGAAGCCCACTTAGGAGTGTGCAAAGAAAATAAAAGAAGAGTAGCTAGTGGTCATTCTTCATTGAAGCAACTTCAAGCTGCAAAGAGAAGGAAGCAAGACACCATACAAAATTTAGCTGAGAAGTTAGCACAGCCCAGTAACCCACAACCCTCCACCTTAGTAAATGTTGCTAGCTCCAGCTCCAGCTCTAGCCAGTCTTCAGGACTTAGGAGGTCTCAAAGGTCAAATGCAGGTGCCAAGTATAGGGATATACTTCCTCAGTTGCTTGAAACTGAGGCTGATTTGATGGTCTCTGATTCTGGTTCAGTGGTAGCAGATAGTTCTGCATCACCACAAAGTCTGCCAGCTGGAGCCCAGGTGCAATCAGTGCAATGGTGTACACCTCCTAATAAATTTGGGCTGGTCAAGCGATTCTATGGGCCCAGAACTGCACCAAAACAGAATCCAGATGAGAGATTTACTCTGATAGAACTATTCAATCATACTCAGGCTGAAATAACTCAAGAGCCTGATAGGGAATTGAATTCAGAAACATCAGTTCCAGAGTCTTCTACTCAGTCCAATTCTCAACCCAAGTCATTCTATCCCTATCCCAACTACTCAGCCATGGTTCTTCATATGTGGTACTGGGAGCATAGGAACAAGTCTCAAAAAGACTTCAGAAAGCTTATCAGCATCTTAAGTGATCCAGAATTCCAGCAAGAAGATGTTGTTGAATTGGACTGGAAGAGTTTTGATAGGCAGCTAGTCCAGCCTCAGGAGATTGACAGAAAGGAAAACAGCTTTTCTAACTGGACTCAAACACCAATTTCAATTACAGTGCCTTTTGCCAAGCAATATTCAAAAGCTGGCCCCCATAATTTTAGCTCAGGCACCCTCCATCACAGATCCATAATCTCTATTTTGAAGGACAAGCTGTCAAGGCAGAATAATCTCAATCTTGACCCTTTTGAACTTTGGTGGATTCCTTCTGCCCCAGCCCTTACTGCTAGTGGTACTATATGGGAAAATAGCCCTCTTGTATCAGGTACTCTGCCTCCAGAGGCAATTAGAGTCCATGGGGAGCTCTATTGGTCAGATGCAGCTATAAATGCACATATAGCCCTTCAAAACAGTCCCAGAGAACCTGGATGTGATCTGGATAGAGTAATGCTGCCCTTGATGGCATACTCTGATGGCACACAGCTTACTCATTTTGGAAGTGCTCAACTTTGGCCTGGTTATTTATACTTTGGTGGAGACTCAAAGTATGAAAGAGCTTGTCCCTCTAAGAACTTGGCAGAACATTTTGCTTATTTTGCGAAGGTAGAAAGCCATTTATTTCTTTGATTATATTCTGTCTCACTTGGGTTCAATAGTTACCTTCATCAAAGTTTAGTGACTTTGTAGAAGGAATCACCAAGAAAAATTGCTCTGAACCACTGTTAACCCACTGTACAAAGCAGCATTTTCACAGTCAATGGGATATTGTCTTAGATGATGAATTTGTAGAGGCTTATCATCATGGAATTTGTGTAACTTGCTGGGATGGAAAGACTAGAAGGTTTTATCCACGCATTTTTACCTATTCAGCTGACTATCTAGAAAAGTGAGTGATGAAGTTGGAAAAATCAAATTGCAAATGGTGTTAACATGAATATAGGATTCTGATTGCCAATATCAGAAATATGGGCTCTTATCCTTGTCCTCGCTGCCTTGTTTCAAAAGACAAGATTGATGAGCTAGGTACTGAGGAAGATCTTCATACAAGAAGCCTAGAATCTACAAGAAAGGAAAAGGATCATCTAGAATGCCTGTCTTTAGCTTCTACCATGATTTATAAAAGACACAAGGCAATCAGTAACAAAGATGTCAAAGAGTTGTTGGATAAATTTTCTTTGACTTCAAACTCAGTATGATTTTTCTTATATATTAGACTAGATTGGAAGTGCTAATTGGCCTTTTTCAGAATGCATTCTTGAACAAATTTTCTGGCTGTGAATCCTTTCAACTGTACAAAACCTTAGTTGTGGATTTCATGCATGAAATTGAGCTGGGTGTATGGAAATCTGTCTTTATGCATCTACTAAGAATTCTGCGTTGCTACTCTGGGAAAACAGAAGAATTGGATAGACGGTAAGATTAATCTAATAATCTTATTATTTACTTCATCTAACAGCAGCCTTAGTTATAGACAGATGCCTATATTTGGAAAAGACACTATCAGAAAGTTTACTAGCAATGCTTCTGAGCTTAAGCACATGACTGCTGATAAATATGAAGATCTTTTACAGGTGAAGAGATTTAATACTTCACAGTTGTATATTTCTAATTTATTTTCTTAATTTAAAAGTGTGCTATTCCAGTCTTTGACTTATTGATTCCTGAGCCTTTTAATGGCCATATCCTTAACCTCTTATATACCATGTCTCACTGGCATGGCATTATCAGCTTCAGGCATCATACAGACAAGAGTCTAGAACTAGCTACAGAGCTATCATATGCTCTGGCTAATGAGCTCAAAGTATTTCAGACTGAGGTATGCACTAAACATGCCACAAAGAAGCTGCCTCAAGAGAAAGAGGCAAGGCTCAGAAGGCAAAAAAGTCAAAAAGCAGGTCAAAACAATACAATGCAGAAAACATTCAATCTCAAAACCTACAAGATTCATGCAATTATGGACTATGTTCCTACTATCAAACAGTTTGGAACTGTAGATTCTTATAATACAGCTATGGTAGGTTAAAAAAGTACAATTAGCTACTATTCAAACTAATCATTTGGATTTAGGGAGAAAGTGAACATAAGAAAGCCAAGGATAGATTTTGGCGTACCAATCGCAAGGAGTATGAGAAGCAATTGGCCAATACAGATACTCGTCTGCGCAGGCTCCATAATATGGATGTTGATCTAGCCTCAGATTTGGCTCCTGACTTTGATGATGATTCAGTGCCATTACATCAACACTATTTCATTGGCAAAAGTCAAAAGCAACCTGTACAAATCCTTCAATTTGTACAGAATAATCTGAATAATCATAGAGGAGCATTAGAGGTAAGTCAAGAACTTTCCATTATTTTAGCTTTGCTTAGAAAGCCTTGATTGACAATTTTAATCTAGGCTTTTATTCCAAAGCTGAAGGCATATCTTCTGGAACAAATAAAGAGAAAACTCTTGAATGAGATTCAAGCCAAGGCTGTTAAGTCCAACTTAGCTTCAGATTCTGGAGTTGGATTTGGGTTTTCTGCTTTCCCCTCTGTTTCCTCTCTTGAGCAAACAAAGTTCGATCCAACAAGATTGTTTATCCATAATGAAACAATCTATAGCCACAAGACCTTCCGGGTCAACTATACTACCTATGATCTGAGAAGGGGCCAAGACTTGATCAATCCTGAAAGCACTCGCTGCAACATAATGATTCTAAAGGAAAATCTGGGTGAGGGTCCTGGAGAGCCTCCCAATAATATGCCTTGGTCCAAACTTCAATTCAAATTTGCAAGAGTCCTTGGGGTATTTCATGCAGATGTAGTCTATGAGGGTCCTGGGTCACTCTATGAAGATTCTAAAAGGATTGATTTTCTTTGGGTTCATTGGTACAAGGAACTGGGAGCCAAAACATCAAGAAGACTACACAGCCTATGCTTCAGTTCTCCAAGCTCCAGTGAATCATATGGATTTGTAGATCCAGATGAAGTTATTAGAGCTGCTTATATCACTCCTGCATTTGCATCTGGGCTCAATCCTGATTTTCAAGAACTGTGGCCCTCTAAAAATGCAGGTGATTTGATTAGATATAAAGAATATTATGTAGGATGGTAAGACACACTTTTTGATACAGTCTATCTCTGAGTTGAGTGTTTCTTCATTTTTAGCTTTCCAGATAGAGATATGCTGGCCAGACACCACAGAGGCTTGGCGATTGGGCATGTTTACTGCATGAATTCAATTGATGCTGCCAGTGCCTCTTTTTCCCTTTGTCTCAAACCTGCAGACACTGTTCAGATGGACATGGAGCAAGCTAGCATAGATCAGAGGAATGTCAATCAACTTGCTGATGCAGTAGAGTCATCAGAAGCAATGGTAGTGGATTCTGCACTTGCTATGGAAAGCTCAAGATTACAGCAAAGTGAAGCAAATAACTTGCACTCAGCAATGGAAGGTTCAGATTCTGACTCTGAGTATGAAGATCTTTACCCAGAGTCAGGGTCTGATGACCAGACTGATTTTGTTGGAGACAATGATGACGAGTCACCTGAGTCAGAATCAGAGTTTTGATGGTGTTGTCCTGCTAGTCAGATCTAATCAAGAAATAGTACTTCATCCATAGCTTATGAAATACTCAGCTGCCTGTTATATGTACTGTATATAGATGCCCAGGTTGAAAAGTGATTGCTCCAAAAATTGTAGTTATGATTACAAGTAGTAAAGTGTATGCCAACTGCTTACAATCTCCAGTCTATTTCATGTGATCTACAGAAAAAACCAGCTAAGACAACAAGATGACCCACTTCTGATTGAACCTCCTCAACTGACTGGCAAACAATGCCAAATCCACTCTGGAGACGCACCTGTGTCTCTTTATTCGAATACGACTGTTCGGCATTACCCTTCTTATCAGGCTGCAGTGAAACCAAACGAGCGGCTCCACCACCGTGAGCTATCAAAGCGTGCGTCTTGACTGGATTGATCTCGATACATGTGCTGGGCGAGATAAAAAGGGTTAGTTACATAGCCTAGAAGAAGTGGAGGCACACATGGACTAAACACATACATTTTTGCCCTCACGAAGGCGCATGCACATAACATGCCATTGGGTACCTGGCAAGACCACCTGGACGAACAGTTACCATGATAATTGCTCAGTCAAATGTAAGTGCGACCTACAGGACACCATCCTGAGTTCCGCCTAAAAGAGCAGCACCATCCTCGATGAAGGTCAAAGCGGTCACATTCTGTCAAACAATAGGCCGTTGGGCTTGCTATGAGCCTTTCAAGAATGACTATTAGTCAAGAGTGAAAAAAATAAAGCTGTATATTCAAGTACCCTTTGTCCAAATCCACACTTTAACGCCAGTCCAAGGGAAAGAAACCGCTATACGGTCCCTTTTGTACGCCAAGCACATACCACCTTCTTCCCCGGGCGCACTGGGCTCGGTTCCAGTATCTACGACCTTCACCCGCTGCCAGTGGTTGAAGCCCCGTGTGAACGCCGTCAGTATCGAGGTGAAGTTGTCAGGAAACTAAACTCACCGTCCTTGTCCACTTGCTAACCAACCCGCCCTCACCTAGCGACACAACCCCACTATCACCCTCAATCCACATAACTGTCACCACACGCACATTATGCGACAGCCTCGCCATTTCCGTATGAGTATGATTGTTCCATATTCGTATAGTTTTATCTGCACCTACATTTGTGAATCAAATTTAGCTCGCACCTCAAAGCAATTTACTGAAAAACACGAATGACGTGCAGTTCAGCGCTAAAAACATACCATCTGAACTAAATGCGAGACCCAGAATGGACAAATTGCCCTCGCCCCGCAGCAGTATCGAATGATTTGATTCGAGCGTAGGCCATTTGAATACCCTCTTTCGCCTCCGAAATGGCTAGATGGTGTCGCGGGCATTAACCGGAGAGGTTGGCCTGTCACGTTTGACACCGCAGGAAGGGGGCGCAGTAGGATGTGCGGGTAGAGGATGTTTCATAAGTTGTGAACCGGAGGTGGCTTGAAATTAAAAAGTGAGATGAGTATCTACGCGTGATGGTATAATGTACTGGGAGACGAAGTAGTTTTTGCGCTTGTGGAGGGTGTTGTAGTAGATACTGCATGGAGTCAGGTCGTCTGATCTGAAAGAAAGGGGAAGAAAACGTACTAGGACTTGGAACCACTTTATTCGTTGCTGTCGGACTGGGGGCGGAGGGGTTGGAGGATACTATCATGAAAATAAAAAAGGTTGCCAAGAAAAGATTTATCCGAAAACTTGCCTGAAGAGGAATTTGCTATGGAAGCAGGTGTTGAAGGAAGTAATAGATTGGTAATAGGGCGGGGAGGAATGGATTGATTGATATTCGGGATTGAGTGTGCAGGTACCGAACTGCCAGGTAAGGGAGTCGATGCCGCTTTAGATGGCGAAGAGAGAGGGTTTCTTGTGGGGGTACTGGCTGCAGCAGGAGAAATGGGCGGTAGGCCACTGACCGCCGGGGTGCTAGTAGGATTGGTAATAGGACCGGGTGTGCCGGAGCCCACCAAGTTGGCAGTCGAAGCACTTCCAGACGCACTGGTAGGTGGCCGAGGTGTTGCCGGAACGCTTGAAGGTAAAAAGCTGGGTGTTGTGACTATTGCAACCAATAAACCGATTGAAACACGATGAACAACTGAGGACATACCAGTATTGGAAGTGGCATTCATCGTTCTACTCGCCGTAGGAGCCACGTCACTACCAGTAGGTGCTGCAGGGAATGTAAGGACAGACGTTCTGAACATGGAAGCCTCCAAATGACTCACTAAACGAAGGAGACCGTCTGAGAAGGTTAGCATTGGGGGTTTGAGGTGTAGATGCGGCTGATGCAGTTATAGCTGGAGCTTCGGAAACCTTTGTTAGCGAGGCCTTACCTTGACATCTAGTGTATTTGATGTTTCGACGGGGCTGCTAAGGAAGCATACTCAGATTGTCAAATGATGCTCAAATCTAAGAATAAAAACAACATACCTTATCAATTAGGAAAGTCTCCTTGAGAAAAATCCCCAAAAGTCGTGTTGTAATTCATGAATTTGTGAAAGGTGTCAAGGTGGCATTTTCCCTCAATCCAAAAAATTAATGAACATAGTAGGCATGACCAAACTGAGATGCATGCATCTCACTGAACAGGTCTGATTGGCAGCAATAGATGATTACAGGAGGTTAGCAAGGAAGCAATCATGTAGACCTCAACAAGCAAGATACAAAGATACAACGAAGTGGACTATAGCACAAGATTAAACTACAGATCTCTAATCAGTCTCTCTCCCATAGAAACCTCGGGTCGCCAAAGATATAGCAATGGGATCGGTTCCTTATGATGCATCGTGCGAGATTCTGGGTCGTTTTAGATCATGCTGAGGACGACAAATGAGACTTGCGGCGCGTGGTCGTTTCTTGGGCTTACCACTGGCTTGAAGGTGTAGAAATGAATGAACATTCGAAAAAAGTAGGTAGGGTCTGAGTCACTCACCTGTCTTGGACGTGGTGTCATCGGCTTGGTCTTCCAGTTCACTGTCCATGTTCACGTCATCGTCAGCTGTGCCTGGGCCATGATTGCTATCTTCGCCCTCATCCTCGTCCTCGTCCTCGTGTTCGTCATCCTCGTCCTCGTCCTCGTCTTCGTCTTCGTCCTCATCCTCGTCTTCGTCCTCGTCCTCGTCCTCGTCCTCGTCCTCGTCCTCGTCCTCGTCCTCGTCCTCGTCCTCGTCCTCGTCCTCGTCCTCGTCCTCGTCCTCGTCCTCGTGTTCGTGTTCGTCTTTGCGGTCCTCGTCTTTGTCTGCCTCCTGCTCTTCGTCCTCGTCGTCCTCATCCTGGTCTTCGTCCTCGTCGTCCTCATCCTGGTCTTCATCCTCGTCGTCCTCATCCTGGTCTTCGTCCTCGCCGTCCTTGTCCTGGTCTTCTTGATCCTCCATCTGCTTTTGATCATTGGCGGCCGCTGGATTCACTGAGACCTCATACGATGTTCCATGGTGGTCTAGCCAGTCGTAAGTTGTTGGGCTGCCATAACCCGTTGCAGCTCGATTCTTCCAAAAGTCCCTGAGAGCTGCATCATGAGAAAAATGCTGTGTCGCTCTTGATAGTATAGACTGCCAGGCAATCTCAGGTTCTTCCACGCGTCAGGCGTGTGCAATGAGGGCAGCAGTCTGTTGAGTGAGATAGGAATTACGCAGTGTGGAGATGCTGCCATCCAGGTGCGTAACCTTCTTGTCTACAGGCTTGATGTGCAAATGAGAATCCAACCACTGCACCAGTTCAGAGGCACGAAGCCGGGCATGATGATACAGGCTTTCTACGCAGGGATCCTTTGACATACCACTGTATGTCTCCCGCCAGATGATGGGGCCTAGCTCAATGATGTTGAGCAGAGATAGCACATCTAGGAGGTCGGAGAATTTGGTGAGGTCGGGGAGATGGGCTAGAGCATCACCGTCACTGTTCTGACAGTTTGTGAGGTACGTCGAATCATTGCAAATTGAGGTGACCCAGAAATCAAGAATATATACTAATAGACGTCGATGGGGAGGGTGCTCTGCATTGGTGATTGTCTGGAATTGCAAGAATATGTGGAATAGAGCTATGCACTGCTCTCGCAACGTGGAGGAGCAGTAGAAGTGACCACCGTGACAGATACTCGGCAGCACAGACCACACATAGTGCGGAGTAAGTGGCCTCATGATTCTATATAAGAACAATTGGTTAGCAACTCCGACAGTGGGAGAACGCAGAGTAAGAGGACGTACACCGTGTCACAGGGTAGCAACAGCAACGGTATGTACGCCCAATCCTGATCACTCATCATATCAACACCATAGCTACCCATGAAAGTATCAATAGAAGCAAGGTCGGAGTAGCGCGCGTTGCGTGGGGCAGCAAGGCATATCAGTTTCGCACCAGTGCGGACGGAAATCCAGGTGGCGAAGCCATTGCTGTCGATGTGGCCGCCAGACCATGAGTCCCCGGTGGCTACTAAAGCCCAGTGGAGGTGCTGTAACGGTAACTGGCTTGCGGCATCATCAATTGGATGCTGGCTCAGAGTTTGAGCCCACGTGTGAGTCTCGCTGCACAAACCACTGGGCACGAATTGATCAACAGCGCCGCCCGGTATATCCAGAATATTCAAGATCTTCCCTTCGCGGGGGGCTTGACTGGCTGTAAAAACATCCTCAAATGAAGCAAGACAAATCTCGTCGTTTGGATGCTCGACGTTCGCTTGCAGAGATAGATCTTTAACAGCGAGATACCATTTAGTCAGAGAGTAAGCCAGTAGGAAGATGTGGCAAAGGACAGATATATACCGTGAGTTTCTCGTAATTGATGACAGGGACCCAGAGCACGAAGTGATGCCAGATCAAAGGGGCGGCCGCCACCAGGAGTAGGAGTGCCAGTTATCACAAGGTGAACGTGGTGCAGGAGATGTTGCAGTCTTGAGGGTGAGAGAGCCACATAATTCTCATACCGGAGAACCAGAACATAAGGCTGTTTTCCGTCTGGTGCCTGGTCAACCTGATCGGGAGAGGTGGCGATGGTCCAAGGCTCTCTTGACAGTTGTTCGGCACCCTTGTCGAGAAGAACCTGGATGTCATCGTGAATATCTTGAGTCTAATAGATGGGTCAGGCTCGAACTGGGCGTTGAAAGGGTTACAGTAGTGGACATACATAAAACCACGGTTGATATTCTAGGGACTGGGTCCCATCCGCCGTGCTTAGTTTGTACATCTGCTGGGAGAAACGCTGTGCGACAGCAGGATTAAGGTCGACAATTTCATCGCATATACAAATAACATTCACCTTCAGCGGAGTAGTGGCCGTATAACGGGGGTGTGATTCGATGTGTGAAGGCTGGCGCTCGGAATCAGACTATGAATAAAACAACAAAGTCATTCAGTCAGAAATAGATACACAGAGGCGTAGGGGAGGACAAGTAACCTGAATAGCAGGGGCGCTCGCTGGCTTCTGGGTCGACGCTTTTTTCTTTCCGCCAGCTTTTTTCCGGCACTCTTGGCGGGCTGAGGACACGGAGACTTGATCACGTTGGGGTTTCTTGGACGTTCGTGCTGATCGTCTGGTTGGCTCTGAACCTTTCTTGTGTGGCTGTACAGCTTTTTTCGGAGATTTAGGGGAGGGTGGAGCAGAAGGTTCAGGCGGCTCTTTGTTCGGACTTGGGTCAGTGGTTGCCCGGCTGGAAGAGTGCTCTCCGTGTGTGGGCATGGCAGTAGCTTCAATATTACTATCAAGGCCGCCTGCTGTGTTGGCTACTGCTGGTTCACCCTGTGGGTCTGATGGATGTTGTTCACCGACACCGTTATTACTTGTATCGGCAGCGAGAGCAGCATATGAAAGAGAAGGAGAACCACCGCTGTGGTCTAACTGAGCGGTGGGCACTTCATCAGTCACCCCTGTGTGGCTACCAGCTGCAAGGTGAATGTCCATCTCTTCCTGAGAGATGTCAGTAGCTGCTGCAGCGAGCCTTGGAAAGGGCATGGAGTCTCTATCACAATCCTGGCCAGGTTGGACAGCTGGGTCCCCAACAGCAGCACTATCGTTGATGCCGTTGTCGGGCTGAGCTGGGGACACCTCGTCAGTAATGTCGGTGCTGCCGCCTGCAGGTGAGACAACAGATCCAAGAGGCTGGAGAGCATTGTCTTCGTGTGCAGTGGAGTCGCCGTCACTACTCTGGCCAGGTTGGGCAGCGGAGTCACTATCGTTGATGCCATTGTCAGGCTGAGCTGGAAACACCTCGTCAGTAATGCCGGTGCTGCCACCTGCAGGCGAGACAGGAGTTCCAAGAGGCTGCAAAGCAGTCTCTTCGTGTGCAGCAGTACCGTCACTGTCACCACCTTGGCCAGGATGGACAGCGGAGTCACTATCGTTGATGCYRTTGTCAGGCTGAGCTGGAAACACCTCGTCAGTAATGCCGGTGCTGCCAACCGCAGGCGAGACAGGAGTTCCAAGAGGCTGCACAGCAGTCTCTTCGTGTGCAGCAATACCCTGGACAGCGGAGTCACTATCGTTGATGCCGTTGTCAGGCTGAGCTGGAAACATCTTGTCAGTAATACCGGTACCGCCACTCAGAGGCGAGACAGGAGTTAAAAGAGGCTGCACCACAGTGTCTTCGTGTGCAACAGTACCGTCACTATCCAATTTAGGAACAGCAACAAGGCCATGGGGAGAACCACTGTCGCGAGAGTTATCATTCAATGCACCCCCGCCGAGGGAAGGGGGCTCAGCAACACCATGGTTGGCACCTTCAGATGGTAAATCCCGCTCTTTAATCGGCGCCGTGCATCGGGAAACTGGCATCTGGTGTGCAGAGACCGAGTCATCAGGCACAGCAGTCGATGACCGTCCCGGCGTGGGTACTGCAGCCAAAAAGTCTCTCCCATACATCTCGATCCGGACCATTGGTGTTGTAGATTTCGCCCTTGGTGGGAGACCCTCCTGTGCTAAAGATCAGGAAGCGGTAAGGTTGCAGAAGGTACGAATGATTGATGGTGAGCATACCAGGATGAAAGAACGTGAGATCCCAGTCACGAAGAATGACTTGACCTTGGATGATAGGATGTATGGTGTCCAAAAAATCGCGGAGCGCCTGGGTGGCCGTCTTCAGGGACAGGGAGAGCGCAATAACTTCCCGCCACAACGCTGATTCAACATGGCGCAGGTATTCCGTTTTTTCGTTGCCCATTTCACGCCAGACCTTTCTCAACAAACGGGGAGGGGTAAGCGAGAACACGTTTATTAAATTGTGAAACAGTTACCTTGATGACATGCTCCCGGCGGATATCCTTTGAGTACAAGCTGACCCCGGAAACCAACAGAAGCGGTGTGAGGGCGAGGGCTAGATGTAGGGGTTGCCGCATTCGTTGGGAGTTTTGATGGGCTATTAAACGCCTAGTTTCCTCGCTGGCATCCCTGAGACACGAGGAGCTTCGGGTTAGCAAAAACTATTATTAGACTGCGAGAAAGGTGGGTTACTGGACTAGATACTGGAGATCGGTGGGAATATCCTCCTTGCCCTAGAGATGGATCAGGTCCGTGCAATTTTAAGGAGTGGGAGGTAGAGCACTCACCTGGAGCAGATGACCGAGGTGGTATGCCGCATAGTGGAGGTTAGCGATAGTAGTGTGAATCTCTAGCTGCGAATTAAGGCGGGCTAGATCGTGGAGTTGTTTCTGTGTGTTGGACTCTAAAACAGCCTGGGAAGGCACCTGACGCAGCATATCAGAGGAGGTATAAAATTTCGTCGGTTGCCGTGAGGGGCGAGCGGCCATAAGCGAAGAGAAAGCGTCGGCGGAAAAAGATGATGGGGGACTCAAGGCGGGGGTGGAGGACAAGGAGGAAACAGCAGAGAAATGCGGATCAGGGCCAAGAGAGGACAAAAGGGTGACGGAACTATCGAGAGGGGAGGAGAAAAGGGAAGGAATATTGTGGGGAACGTCTGCTGTCCGAGCATGCTTTGTGTATTGAGACTGCAGGGACCACAACAGCTGAGCCCACCCACCCGGCTTTGCCAATCGATTCAAGCCAGGCTGGCTGAGAGTTAGCAGTGGGGCAATGCGCAGTAAGATAGAGAGGGCTTACAATCTTGTCACTGGTAAACTTTGTCAAAGGTGTTCTCTCGTGGTGTGTTCGTGAAGTGTTTCCTGGTCGAAGGGATTGCATGATATCAAGGAACCGGAGTCCGAAAATGGTCGTAGAAAGTTGAGGAAAGGCTGTCAGAAAGCGGGTCGCAAACGTAAATGTGCATGGGGGAGGATTGAGAGCATCGCTGACTGGGACACAGAGGACTTCTTGGAAGACAGCCTTTGAAGTCTTGGTTGTGTCCATGTGGCGGACAAGTGAAGCAGCAAAGGGCTGCAGAAATTGAGTGAGTACGATGTGTCGTGCCTCCTTTGCGAGACACCGGGAGGTTGACTCACCTGTAGCGCTGGCTGTAGCTCTGAGATGGTGGTGTCGTGAGAGAACGCGGTAACGATGTCCGTTTCCCATGGCAGTGCCTGTAGGAAGGACAATGATCGTGGTTCGAACTCGCCGATGGAAGATGCTACTGGCTGAGGTAGAACACGGAAGGTGTGAGCCATGGGCTGCTGTAGGGTAAAAAAACGCGTAAGAACTTGAACAGTACTAGTCTAACAGAGTCGAACTTGGCAGGACTCGAGAAGTTGCATGTGATGTTACTAGCCGCGGCCCGCGGCAAGCCCTTTCTGGAGCTCATCAACAGCTGAGCTGTTACTCATTGCCATATATGGACGGTGGTAGGTGTTCAACAACTTACACATTAGTGCACGGCAAATTAGCAGTTAGTACCCATGATGGTGAACATATTTTACACCATCTTAATTTTTACGATGATTGTGCTTTATTTTTTTGCATTGGTTCAAATACGCTCTATTTAAAATCATTTATAGTATGGAAAGATCAACTTAAGATAGTAATTGGGAAGGTCGACGGTCCTTTCCCTTCCAGTTGCGAGCTTTCATGTGGAAGTCTAAAGCGAAGGAGCTTCAAAGTCAATCCATGCATCGAGCTTGATGTAGGGCTCGACATCTGTCCCCCTAAACGCGAATATATCAGCTCAATACGTTCATGATCTGTATATGTCGGAGTGTCTGGGCAGGAGAGGGAGAGCAGATCACTGGAGGTGTTGTCTTGCTACGAAGCTACGTGGACGCCGAAGGTCGTATCATCATATCATGGCAATCGCCATCATAAAAACAGCAGTTGAATTTGGTTTTATTGATAACGAGAAGTCCCTTATCTAACTAAGCGGAACTAGAAGAATATGCAAGATATCAAAAATAAACGAAAAACCAAGAAGAAAAAAGACCATTACGACGCCTGCTCCTGCTGGATAAGCATGGGGAAAGCAATGCTGTTCTCCTTGTCTCTGAGAGAAAGTTGTCAGTTCTGTTCTTATAAGAGACTCCCAAAGGAATACTTACGTCAGGCCAAGAAATTTTGAGGACAATCCTTCAAGGATGTGGGCTAACTCTGCACTCAGATACATCTTTGGCTGCAAGGGATCTTGCAGTATATGCCGCTTCAAAACGGTATAGAAATCCGATATTGCGTGGAAGAGCGAACCGTTCTCAAATTCTGAATGACCCGTGGCCAATTTTTGAAAAACTACCCAAGTCTGAAAAGATAGGTTAACAAATGAGCAAAGTTGAAGCAAGGCTTTGGATTCACAGTGGCCATACAAGCTACATGAAGTAGCTTCAAGTCAGGCTTATGTGACGAAACAGTCCTCAGAGCTGGCGCGTGCCTAAGGAGAACGAGTTTGATGAGCTCTAGAACGAGCTCGTTGTTGAATGGGGTTATAGTGTGGTATCGATTCGGTCCTGACTGCACAGGAAGGATTTGTGATGAGCTTGAAACAGTGGAAAGAAGAAACCCACTTCAGATCAACCACTCATTTTTTCAATCCCATGAAGGGGAAGAGTACGATAAGTTATTTTGTTCAATAACGCCGCCCTCGCCTCCAAGGACGGCTCGACGTCTAATTGTTTAAGGTACGGACTGCTACGGAGTAGCAGTCGCTTTGACTGCTTTACCATACCGTCCAGTATTTCGCCATAGATCCTGAAAGGATCTATTCTCTCGTCGTTCGCCCACACCAGAAGGTGGTGGTCTCCGGATGTCGCAAACTGAAATGATAGATCAGCGATCAAGGTAGCCCGGCGAAAGGGCTCCTTGAGAAAACATCCAAAGACTTCGCCTTCCAACCGAAGAATGTTGGAAGACTCGAGGGAGCCGGTAAACCATGCAACCTCTTTGTCGTCATCTCGTATACCGTTCACCAGCCCTGCGATGTCTTGACAGCCTAAGAAAGAATAAGATGGTATGTATAAGGAAAGAATGGAGACGAAAAATACCTAAAGAAAGGCGAGACCAAGCAACCGGCGCAACCGGTGCAATGGGAGGTGGTGCAGTGTCTAAAAAGACGATGGTCCACTGAGATTAAGCTATGTCGTGCGACAGGGAAAGCTCACGAGCCAGGGGTGGACCGCTGTCCATCGTGTCTTGAGGCCTGGGCACACTTACCAAAAACAAGAATATCAGGTTAAGATGTTCTGAAACCCATTTAAAGTTATCACTCACTACAGTGAGTGTGCAGTGTTGGTAAGGTCCCCTAGCGATCCTTGGACTGGCGGCCCATCACCACTTCCGACTTCATTTTCTTCACCGGTGTTCATAAGATGGCTGCCACTTCGACGTTGTGCAATTTGACGCAGGTAGCTTGGAGAAGCTGGTGCAGGTGTTGTGTTGTAGGGATTTTCGAACAGTGTCTGGTCCTGGTCTTCATATTCAGCGGGCCAACCGCGATACCTTGGTGAGAGGGATGACGGAGCGCCGTGGGAATATAGTGATTGATCCGGGGTAGGGTTGAGATACTGGGGCCAGGGATTTTGACAATCATGGTTAACGCTCAAGTCCATGTCGAGGAAAGAGAGAAAGGGAGTCAGATATATAAGTGCAATAAGGCCAGGCATTTATGGTGACAAATGCAAGGCCAAAGAAAACCTCGCCTACTGCACATCTTCTGTTCCATTTTCCGTTTACCGTTTCAAACCGTTAACCGTGTTCCGTTTCCGGTTTCCGGTTTCCGTAGGGACACGTGTATTCCTGTATACGATTGAAAGTCCACCCCGTTTTTCTTACTTTAACAGGCAGTCCTTCGGGTTTGCTTTCTGAAGTCTTGCACTACCACTTTACTTCTACCAGTAACTCGATGCAGATCACTGTAAGTTTTCTCTCTCTTCCTCTCACCAATGCTGGAGTAACAAAAGCCTAAATAGATAGCTGTGAATGCCAAGTCGGTGGGTGCTGACACTTTTGTCTCTTACATTTCCTCACGGTTACTACGATACTGGTAGGACCTTGCTTTAGTTGAAAAGTCTTCGGATGATCTGGTGAAAGAAGGGGACTCGGGCTGTGTTCTCCCCACAACCGAGTCCAGTCTGGACGGCAACTTGACTTCGGACCAGCGTCAGTCACCTAGAGAAGACGGTCCTACCTTGAGACCTAGTTTGCCGAAGGCTCAAGCATTGCAGGTAGGTCACCTCAGAAAGATAGACGTCCTGTATTTGACCGGATGCCCAACAGCACAACTCCACAGAGTTGTACAGCGTTATCGCAGAGTATGAAAGGGACCTTGTTGAGCGCCATGTAGTTCAGGATGATATACGGGCCCTTGTCTTATATCTTCACAGCTTGCAAAAGATGCGCGAGGAGATAGATAAGGAGATAGCCTCCGTAAACAGCGACGTTCAGGCTTATCAAAGTTTCTGTGCCTTGTCTTTAGCTTCAGTGGAAGCCAAGCAAGATATCATCACCTCCTCCCTTGGCGAGCAACAAGGCAACTCCGTCATCCAAACTATTCTGCAGAAAGAGCAAGCTGCCAAAAGACACCGCAGCAGGAGCACCAGATGCCTCCTCCTCACCGACATTCACGAGATGACGGAAGGCCGTATGGTGAGATTAATTATCTTCATCTCCAGCTCTTACATATACTGACTTGGGCGACATCAAGCGTCCCCTTACTAGTCTCCCTCGACTTGCTTGTTAATGCCTTTGATGCCAAATACTCCAATATGTATTCTTTCCGCGACTGTTTCCTTAGTTATTTCTTTCCATCTTCACCCTGTCTCAATGTTTTGTGCTGATATAGTGTTTGTACCCTCTAAATACCTTCTAAATACGATAGAGTTGACTTCAGAAAACGAGTGTAGCCTCAGGACCGCCTACTTCAAGCCATCAGAAGCTGCGTCGCAGCTCAAAATTAGAACAGAGTGCCTCCAGAACACGAGATACGGGAAGAGTCGGGAACTTGACATAAAAGACAAGGAGGTCACAAGGTAACGTCTTCTCTGTGCCTTCAAGTTTATATTTGCTGATCACTATCTTACTACGTTGCTCCCCAAGCCAACTCACTTGCTCTTTGGCTTTGTGTCGTTGTCAGCAAAACCTACTTATTTCTCGTGCAGTAGCCATTTCTACTTTTCTTATTCATAGTACAGACTAACTGGGTTGTTTTCTCTCCAGCTGAGATGGATTCCGGAAATCCTTGCATCAAAGCCTTCTCAAAAATGGAGGGAGAGGCTACGCCATCCCGACTAGACAAGATTCAGGCAGCACTTGTTGAGCAGGAATCCACCAGAACCTTTCTTTGTGAACTTACTGGGAAGCAGCGAGAGGTCCAAACAATATTCGTGGCTCTGACTGATTTTATCGGAGATAAACCTCAGCATTACAACCAAGAGCACCAGATCCAGAAGGTTAGTATAGGTTTCTCAGCCATAAGTCTTAATGTAATATCCTCAAGCTAACTCCCTTCATTTCCTCCTCAGACACAGCCCGAGAGCGCACTGGCAGCGCCGGAGAAGCTAGGATGTCACGATATCAGCCGGAAGTTTTGATTAAAGTTCGAAAGCAGCTCAGATAGGGCCCATCCGACACATAATAAATTCCTTTTAAACTTATGCTACAACTCGACTGGCTAAAAGCCTCTCGATTTTTTTTCCGCAAAACCATCCACAGCCTTAGACTGAGAAAAAGAAGGGGAACTCGTCCTACATCTGACCGGACTCGGAAAGATCATCTTCCAAATTACATCTAGCCCGGCAAACAAATGGCACATCAAGCCTCGCGCCGGTGAATTAAATATAGACTTTGTGCCACTCAAGTTCTCGCCATAGGCCAGTACTGACAGGTCGCGCTCATTTGTCTACCTTCCTGGCTGAAAAAGCTTGATTTCTCCTATCTTGAACAAAATCGGCATGGATTCGTTCTCCCAAGCCTGTGAAAACACCCAAAAAAGTCAGCCAGTTAAGAAGAAACTGGCACAGACTCGGAAGGGGCATAGAGGTCCTAATGGCAAAAACGCGTGCTATAATTGCAAGCGTAGGTTCTCTCAACCTTTGATAACTTGCCACGCTGATTCTGCTCTTAGGTAAAAAATCCCGCTGCGTACTCGGTCCATACGGCCCAAGTGGCCCATGCTTGACATGCATCGATTCTGACGGACTCGGAGGGACATCGTGCACAAGGCCCGACCCTCGAAAAACTCGAGGAGCTCGCACCACCAACACCTCATCTCACACTGCGGGGTGCTTGACCTCTTCCTCCTCGTCACGTAGTTGTTTTACCGATGAGGCGGGTACAGTTTCCTCCTTTTCCTCGCCAAAGCTTGAGGTGTGCGACAACACATCGGAGAAGGTCCAGGTCGTGTGGGTCTTTCCTCACCGTGATTCAAGCAAAGATACGTTGGATAAAATTTTAGATAATATATCCCCCTTTGGGACCGGGTTTTACAACTGAGGACGAGGATTCTGAGCCCGAGACAGAAGTTGACTGGGGCTTTCTGCTAGAGGACTAAACAGGCGAGTTTCTCGTATGGATTTTTTGCTTACGTTCTTTTTTTTTTTCGCTGGCCTCCGCTCTTTGTTGTCGCGCTTGTTTTTCCATTTACTTTGTCGAACGATGTTGGGCGTTCTCCCCTTGCGTTCTCCGTGTTCCTATGCGCACAATGTCGAGGCTATTCTACGATTTGCAGTCCCCCTTCCCTTACGTGCATCAAAAAGACTTAGATCTTCTCGATGAGTATACTTAGCAATTCGACTTTTTCTTCTTGACCACATACAGCTGGCAGTTGGTACTAGTAAGTCTTTTAGTCATAACAGTACTGCATTGAAGTTACTTCTTGGTTGATACTCTACTACCTACAGAGAAATTACTACTACGGTACATACAGAGCAATTACTACGGTACATACAGAGCAATTACTACGGTACATACAGAGCAATTACTACGGTACATACAGAGCAATTACTATGGTACAGCGTCTCTGATTTTGTTCTCTACATTCCTGCACAGGAAGCAGAGGGTTCAGATACCTCAGTGATGATTGATGCAAGGAAGAGGAGATAAAGTTGAGCTATTACAAAATAACAAGACCTGATTGAGTTTGCTAGTGGGACGAAGATTGGACTATCTAGTAAGCGCCCGACGAGACGCGAGTGTGGCTCATGCTGCTCCGAGCGCTTATGAAACGGAACGCGTGACTCGGGCGTGGTCTGGGCGTGGTTGACTTCCGTTGTGATTCCTTGCACCACGATAAATAGACTACACCTTTCTCCACTTTTGCCACCATGCTAGTGCACTCTGATATCGTCGGTCCTACACAACCACCACACATTCCTTCACTCCAGGCTTTCAGTGTCAACGTTACTCCCCAAAGTAATCACGCCAGTGCTCAGCCAAACCCCGAGGAAAGTAACAAAGTAGAGGACGTCAATGTTTATCTCTCAGAGGACATTAAAGGACGTGTTCGTTTGTCTATCGAGGACTTTCTTGACGCCATTCTACAACTGCCTCCGAGCCAATACGACCAATTTGCGCACAAGACAGGAAATGCTCTCAAGAACTCGCTCGCTTTTCACGACACGTGGAAGCAGTACGAGAAGACATGCAAGGATCGGAAGATGAACGAGAAAGCTCTCTACAAACCTTTAGTTAATGCACTCAACGCTTCAATGGCAGCTCTGTTTGGGACAAGTGCTCCATTATTATTCTACGACGGGTCTGAGTCACCTGTTCGCGGTTCATATACCGACCGCAGACCAGACATCGGTGTGCTCTTGAGGGAACATGCGATGGATGAGAATATTGTGGATAGTATGCACAAGTACTGGCCTATGCTCATGTACTTTGTGGAGGTGAAACGGAGAAAAGGTGGTACATTGGACTACGGCCCAATTACCAAGAAGAATGGTGCGTTTTCTTGGCACACGACCAAATTAACGAATTTGACACATCTGACAGCAGCAAATGCAACACTGCCTTCAGGAACGGACGCTCCTCCTTCGCAAGCGAAATCATCGTCTTTGAAGGACGAAGTGCTACCTAGCCAAAAAGAAGGCTCCGGGCAGAATCACGGTGATTCTCTTTTCCAATCATCTTCACAGCCGACATCTTCCTCCGTCTTCCACGATACTCAATTGCCGCGACTAGTAGGGGCGAAGAGAAAGAAGTCATCTCCTCCTTCGCAAGCGAAATCATCGTCTTTGAAGGACGAAGTGCTACCTAGCCAAAAAGAAGGCTCCGGGCAGAATCAAGGTGACTCTCGTCTCCAATCATCTTCACAGCTGACATCTTCCTCCGTCTTCCACGATACTCAATTGCTGCGACTAGTAGGGACGAAGAGAAAGAAGTCAGGTAAGGTCATTCTTTGCTTCAAAGAATCACTGAGTAAGTGGCTGTGTAGTCTTTTCGAAGAAACAAGAGCACCCCACGAGGAGTCGTTCTTCTGGCACGGGTATGCTTCTTGTTGTGCTCCAGAAAATTTGGTGCTTATCAGTATATCCGGCAGGCTCCCAGTTGCGAATGTCGGCGTCAACATCAGCTCTAGCAGCAGCAGCACAGCCAACACATAAATATTACACGAGAAGTCGTTCTGCAATCTCGGGTATGTCTCTCACTGTGATACGTTGGGCACTTTCTCATTAATGTTCAGGTGTACAGACACGTCCTTCAGCACCAGCTCAGGCATCGACCTCTTCTCATCAGACTACCCCCGCAATGTCAACCTCAGACAACTGGCCTGCCCTCGCTGAGCTGGTCGTGAGTCGTGTTGATGAAGGAATGCCCCCTGCTACACCTCCCGGCCAGCAGGACGAAGATAATGAATCTGGGGACCAAAAGAGGCGAAAAGGTGAGGAGGGATCTAAAATCCCCATCACAAACGCTGAGGGTGAAGTGGAGGCGGATGATGCACCAGAAGTTGACAGAATCGAGGTCCCTGTCGAAGAAGAGGACAAGCTGAATGATACGCAGGTTGTCACTCATACGCTACTTCAGTGTGCTGGATATGGACTCGAGATGCTATCGGCCGGCGCCATGAGGAATCATGCTATTGGGATGATAGTTGATGATCATGTTTTCCAAATAGCTTATTATGACCGCTCCAAAATTGTGCTTTCGGAGCCCATTAATTTCTTTCACGACAAGGGTCGGATGCGCCTGTTGGCTGCCTTGTATCAACTTGGCCAGCTCTCACGTAGGCAGTGTGGTCCTTTTTCGGATGCTTCACAAGCCGATGTCTTCCCAAGGCTCTCTCCTCTCTTTAATGCAAAGTATTTGAAGGGTTCACAGGATCAGGTCGCGAAAAAGGGGGGCCAACGGATTAACATTCCGGATGGCAAAATGCCTGGCTATGACGCATTCTCGGGGTGCAGGCTGATGCTGAAGAAGGGTATCCAGCTTGACCTCCAGGAGATCATCTATCACGCTCATGGAATTATAGGTCGTGGAACCACTGTCTTCCGCGCAAAATGCTCTCAAGAGCTGCAAAAGCAATGGAAGCATGATAGCAAGGAGGTGATTGTGAAAATTAGCTTTCCTGGTGTGAAGCGGGAAGCTGAGGATGCGATCTGTGACAAGGCTCTGAAAAAGGCGGAAGAGCTGGGAGACGGTCATTCATGGGTGAAAAATAACCTGCCGAACATTCTTTATTCCGAAACATACATATACGGACGAGATATGCCACAGGTCAGGCTGTTCGAATTTCTTGGTGAAGGGGAACCTTACGAACTGCGCAATGCTCGTGTCACTGTTCAAGAACTTCTTGCACCCATCACCGACTTGACCGCTGCAGTTGATTACGCACAAGCATTCTTCGACATTGTGCAAGTTCATCGCTGGCTTCTCGACCATCCAAAAATCCTTCATCGTGATATCACTTTGGCGAATGTCATGTTTCGGCGGAAGGACAGGGTATACGGTGTCCTGAATGACTTTGATCTAGCGTCATCATTGCCACCTGGTGTTGACCCTTCATCGCAGCAGCGTACTGGTACCAAACCATTTATGTCCCACGAGCTACTCCTCGGCGAGTTTAATGGGTATAACTACCGCCATGATCTCGAAGGATTGTTCTATACAATGCTCATCACATGTTGCCATTATACGTCGGATAAATCTGGTCGTATATGTCTCCTGCCGCGAGAAAAGTGACAGTATCACAAATGGTACACCTCTGACAGTCTTTCTGTCCACTCATTCAAGCACACTTTTCTTTTAAGGCGACCGGACATTCCTGTGACCAAGTTTTTCGAGCCTTTAAAGAAGCACATAACGGAGCTCTTGCACCGCTTCGGCCAGGGATACTATCGATATCTACCCATTGAGCAGCAGCACAGTGTCCCCGCCATCTTAGACATGAAATGGCATACACTTGACGACATTGTCACATACGAGAATTTCCTGCCGATTCTGGGTAGTAGTGTTGCAGGCCAAGCTCTCGTGTTGAGCTATAATAACCCTCTTCCCCTCAACCTCGAAGATTTTCAGCCGGCTCCGAAGATGGAGAAGCCTACACTGCTCTCCCCTACTACTATCCCCCACTGTGGGCCACCTCATGAAACCGAAAGCAGTCCAACAGTCACCTAACAGGAGACACGTAATTACTTTTCTCACCTCCAGGTTTCCCTATCCCTCTCTCTTTCGTCTTGATTAATCCAATCCCTCTCGAATGTTCTTTGCCCTTTCCGCTTGTTTGAGTAGTGAGCTTTGTCATCTTGTCTTGTCTTTTGTCTTCAGTTCGGTTTCTCGAACGTTCTTCGTCTTTTATTGCTTGTATGATCGACGATCATTTATTTTTTGTGTTTGAGAGTGTATCTCATCTTAGCAAGTGTCATTACTATATATATATCTATATGGATAACATCATGTAATGGACTTATAGCAACGTGTAGCGTCCTGCAGAACTTTCAAAGTGCGCAGAGGTCTTCCTGATTTATGGATAATTGAGTTATACGAGAATCCGATTCACCTCAGGCTAGCTTTCAAGTTGTCGCGGCAGCTTTGGCCGGAGCGGTCATGAGATGCAACTCAGAGAACCTATCCTCTGTCTTTCTACCACCGAGCGACTTCACGCGGTTGGTTCGGCCAGCTCAACCACAAGTCAATTTTGAATCAACTGCGAAAGAATCTTTAGCGGAGGGTGTCAATGTACGTCCCAGAATTTTCATAAAGCGGCCGTGAACTTGAATCGCGTTCACAGTACCCAGTCTTCCGTCAATTGAATAAAAAGAATCACATTTCGCTTTCTTCTCAGTACCTGAGTACGGATCCAGCATTCGTGTATCGAAATATTGCGGTCTCAAATATTGCGGTCTCAAATCTTGCAGTCTCAAATCTTGCGGTCTCAAATCTTGCGGTCTCAAATAGTAGAGGATGGTTTGCTGCTATTCAGAACACTAGTTCCTTCGGTGATCTTTGTCTTTTTCCAATATATTTTCATTCATCTTATAATGTTGTCTAGGCGCTACTCTTTCTCCTATAAACGACCTACGTAAAGCCATGAAAGAGGCCAACGGGAGTTCAGCGTTCATACCACAGCGCACGATTCCATTCTCAACATCTGAACCCAATTACATTACTTTTGCTTGCAACGACACGCATCTTATCGTCGGATTCAAGTCCGAGCAGATTGTCTCTTATGATACTTCGACTGTATTGTCTTCTGGAACGAACGAAGTCGCACCATTGAAGGTCTTGGAGATATCTTCGAGTCTCATTATTCAAATACACCCGAATCCCAGCCATGAGGACCAGAACCTCGCTGAAATCATAGCAGTACTTCGTGCGGATAGTACTGTACAGCTACGCAATAACCAGTTGGAGCCGCGCGGTGGCTGGGCTGCAGGAGATGCTAATTCTACACCTGTAGCAGGTGCGTTGATATTGGCTTTTAGTACGAACAGTGATTGACAGCTTTATAGTCGCATGGTCTCCCAAAGGAAAGCAGCTCGCAATTGGCCTTGAACTTGGACAACAAAGCTTCTCCCCAGAGACAGATTCCTTGTGACAGACGGCAAACTTGTGTCGTTAAACTGGCTTGCCCCAGGTCATACTTTCCGCACGAGCTATGCCCCTTCTCCTTCCGGCACCTCTGATCTGGTTCACCACATCGTACATTCAGATACACGGACCTCTCCAGTGAGTTGGACAAGACTTGAGCATTTGTTTCAAGCCCCCGACAGGACGAGACAGAGCTCATATGTCGTTGTCTTTTCTAAATGGGATGATGATAATGGCGATAATAGAGTTCTTGTCGTCGTCGGTGACTTCTCTTGCACCGACCTTGAAATCATTGGAAACGTAGGGAATCAGTGGTATCAGCAGTCACAAGAGAATCCACTCTCTATTCCGCTGGACAAGGAGTCTGAAGATACATTCCTGCTATCTTTGGAGGTTGATTTGACAGACACCGATGAAGAAGAGGGGGGTTTTCCTATTATATACGCATATCTGAATGATGGGACGATACAAGGCTGGTATGTCGATCACCCAGAACGAAAGCGCTATGCAGGCGTAGCTAGTGGGGCCACAATTACCTCTGCAAACACGGTTGTAGCTGGACCTTCGGCATCGGCGTTCGGTCAGTCACAAAAACCCCAGACTATCTCTGATAGTCCATCACGACCTTCTGCATTTGGTGGTTAAACGTCTACGGTATTCGGACCTGCCTCGACCACTTTGTCTGCCTTTGTCAGTCAGCAACCCCATACCACCTCAGCCTTTGGCCAGACTGGATTTGGGACGTCGGCAGCTACTCCCGCATTTGGTCAATCATCATTTGGTCAGACAGGTTTTGGCCAAACTCCTGCCTCTCGAACAGGCTTTGGATCTTCATCTAATTATTTGCTTCCTCTTTGCCTAGTCCGTTTGGAACAGGCGGCTTTGGGTCTGTAGCCCCTTCCTCCACTACATCCTCTACCTTCAATTCCGCTTCGGCTGCTGGTGACACATTTTCTCCTTAAGTTACGCGTGACGAATCCATGTCGGATTCTACGCCAGCCTTCGGAGATCTATCACTTGGCGGAAGCACCGGTTCGAGTTCAAAACCAGCATCTTCAGTATTTAGCGGGGGCGGAATCTTCGGTTCCCCAACTCCATTACCATTACCTCCTGAACACCCAGCAAATCAACCAGTTCCCCCTCAATCGACCTTCGGGTCAAGCAGCGGGAGTGTCGTAAAGCCTGCGACTGGATTTGGAGCTTTAGGTAGCTCTGGCACAAGTGCTTTCGGCAACCGGGGTGCATTCGGAAGTAGCAAGAGCACTGCCTCGGCATTTAGTGGCGGAGCTTCCAGTGCTAAACCTGACCTGCCCTGAACTTTTGGAGGTGCAAATAATACGGAGCAGGCCAAGCCAGCATTTGGACAGTCTGCGTTCGGGCAGCCAGCGTTCGGGAAAACGACTTTTGGTCAGCTGGCGTTTGGACAATCAGGCTTCGGTGCAAAACCCGTGCAGTCTACTGGAAGTTCGAGTAGCGGCGGCTTCGATGCATTTTCTCAAGGCGGGCTCTCGTCCTTTGGAAAGGCAACAACCTTGACCACTTCAGATGCTAGATCAGACTCAAAACCTGCATCAGGAGGATTTGCCAGCTTTGCCAAAAGCCCGCCAGGACTTGGTAGCACATTGCCATCAGGGAAATCTGTCTTTGGCACGGATTCACCGTCGGGTTCCGGTGCTGAGAGCATGAATGCTTCTGGAGCAAAAGGTAGTGGCTTGGGTAACACGGCTTCATCTGGAGGCGCATCCAGTGCATTTGCATCAACTGGCCCTTCAGTATTTGGCCAACCAGCAGAGTCAAGTGACCGTCCTTTCCAACTACATCTGGAAAGTCAACATTCCTTCGTCTGCATCATCTATACCTACATTTGGGTCAACATCAACACCCCTGCCACTGGATTTCTCACTCCGTCCGTGCCGGCAGGTACCTCTAGTTTGTTCAGTAAACCCTTTAGCCCCACCTCTACGTCACAGCCTGTTGGTTCGACTGGTGGCGATACTGTTCCTAGGTTTAGTATATCTTCCGTGTCGTCACCTTCATTGACTAGTGGATTTGTTGGCGGAAAACCTTTTGGAATTCCTGCCCCCGGTAATGGAGATAGTACTGCAAAACCACCCCTTGGGGCACCGAAGCTAATGCCCTTAGCTCCTGCAACATTCCTTCCAAGCGGTACATTTGGCAGTGTATCGGGAGGTACTTCTGCTGTTGCTGTTGCTTCTCCTGCCAAACCTACCATTTCGACTTCAGAGGATGGCATGCGGAAGGAATGTGCGATTCTGTTTGCTCAAATCACGAAGGAGCTAGACAATGTAGGTGTATCATCCAAACTGCACTTATGTAATATAGTGCTGACCGTGTTCTCTGGCCCTTTCCTCCGCAGCTCCGTCAAGTGGCTGAATTGACTGCTAAGAAACGTGAAGCTTTGACGAGGTCTTCCGGCGTTTCACGAAGGAAATGGACCCTTTGCGATGCTGTCCAGTTTGGCATTGTCTTGAAGCAATTCGAACCAGATACAGATATCAAAAATCTCGGAGTGGCCACAGATATCCAGGAGGCATTGAGCATGGTCAACAAGGATATGATCAAAGGTTCTTAAACTCTCACTTGACTTTCATTCACTAGCCAGTGCGGGAAGGGAAGAAATCGCTCATGTCAACAAAGCAAAAAGTGATAACGAATTCACGAAGATGCTGAAGTTGCGGACACTTGGCCCCGAACATTTAGAGAACCAGACACAGTTGAGAAGAAATACTCGGGTAAGCGTCTGATGGTGGCACGGAATTAACTTACTGAATTTCTATTGCTACTAGACCTTGCAAACACGCGTAGGGCAGCTGGAGGTTCAGTTACGAGCACATAAGAAAAAACTTAGTGAGCTTAATTCAGGTAGACCTGTGTTACGGTGGGTCCTGCCCTGCGTTCATTGATCCATACACTCAAGCAATCCTATGATAGGGCTCCGTCTCTCGATACTGTTAACCGAACATACCGAAACATTGACATTGCATTCCGACAGCAAACAGATGAGCTCAAGGCACTTACTATACGAATATCCAAACTCAATCTAGATTCGCTATCTTCGTCTGTTTCGATAATACTGAATATTATATCTCAGTTCTTTTTGAGAAATGCAAAAGCAAAATTCTTAATATCAAAGACAAGCTAATATCAAAAGACAGACGGTAAGGTAAGTTCAAGCATCATACTCAGCAAAATTCTACTCGAAGATAATACTAGAAGCTCCTAGTTCTCCTCCTGAGCCAGGTTCTCACCACCCTCAGTAGGTTGGGTGAAGTTAGCACATCCAGTTGTGTGCATGGCGCGGTATGCGCGCTTCGAAAGATAGAGGTTGCACTTATCACAGTACGTGAGAACCGCCTCGAGCTCTTCCTTTGTAACACCTGGACGGATGATTGCGTCCAATTTGAGTAAAGTCTCCCACTGCTGCGCTTCCTCGGAATATGGTTGCGCGATGGGGGGAGATTGCTTCTCAACACCTATAGCAAAGAACGCAGTGAGCTGTTGGGTGCAAATGGTGTGGAAGAAAGGCCGGGGAACTTACAGAGAGCTACTGATGGACCGACGGAGCCCGCTGCTTGTCCTTGTGGGCCAGTGAGAGTAGGGGAAGCAGGAATGGAAGCTGGGGACTGGACAGTATTGAGCGCCTTCTTGCCTCTGCTCACGCTAGAGGAGGGTAGGATCGGGGCTTTAGTCAAGACGACTCAAGGTCAGCTTGAACAATTGAAGATGCCAAAACCATGCTACTTACTGCCACCAGTGACAAACTCGGACTCAATTTTCCTCTTCTTTGAGTTGATGTGTTGCCCATCCAATCCGGTAGTCCAGTCCGGCCGGGAGAAGACCGGCCAATCAGGTTTGACAACTAAAAGATGGATAAATAAGCAAAAAAAACTTGCAGGGGAAAAGAGGGTATTAACTTACACTCGTTCTCAGAAACTAAGGTTGTTTCTCGATGCCTCAGCGCACGCGATCTAGTTTCGTGTCCTGACGCAGGGGTCTGAAATTCTTCAACTGCAGAGGGTGTGACGGGATCGGATCCAAGACTATTGGTGACTACGTCTGAGGAAGAACTTCGAGTCATGGTGCGAGATCAGAACAGAGCAGATTTAGAGGGGAAGGGCGGCGGATAAACCTGGCATTGCTAGACAGAGACCTGGCCTTTTTATCCTCAGGCTGGCAGGGTCGAATTGGAGCTTTGAATTCAAGCAATGTGGTACGTTAATACAGTTTCCGGTTCCCGTTGAACTGTTCAAAGTGCCTTCCGGTTTCCGGTTTCCGGTTTCCGTTTCTGCTTTCTGACACCAGTACTACCAGAGGAGTAGTAGTGGAAATTCAGAGCACAATTCAGAATGGTGGTCTTTTCCTCCCCCTCTTCCCATAACCAAGAGCTCTGCCTCGCACGCGCGGTCCTTGGGACCAAGGGCTGAAAGGCTAGTATTTCTACCAGGTGCACTTCCCGGAACTCACGCCTAGTTGATTTCGCTAGTTCTAATATATTCAAACTGTCCGGTTTCCGTTGAACTCTTCAAAGTGCTCCGATTTCCGATTTCCGCTTTCTGCTTTGTTTCACCAGTACCACCAGAGAAGTAATATAAATTCAGAGAACGTTGGTCTTTTCCTAGCTTTCCTCCTCTGACCTCTCCATGACTGACTCAACTGACTCAACTGAGAGCTCTGCCTCACGCGCGCTGTCCTTGGGACCAAGGGCCAAAGGGCTAGTATTTCTATCAAGTGTACTTTCCAGAGCTCACGCCTGGTTCTTTTCTTTAGTTCTAAATCACACCCCTTAGTCTCTTTCGGAAGGCATTTTGGACGAACAGTCTGGGCCTTCTGTTCAATGAAGACTCTTTTCTCCGAAGGTCTTCAAACAATGGCTGCTGAGCAGAACGGGGACAATCTTCCTCCACCTTCATCTGAGTAAAGTTCTTTTTCCCTGTTCAGACCTTTTGCTAAAGGTTCTTTCTAGCAAAATGCGAAGCTATAAAATTTTCAAGGAAATTGTAAAGTTGAACCCGACTGTTTTTGACAAACTCGGAAACGAGGACGCTGCTCTCCGCGATATTTTTACAGTCGCCCAGTATGTAAGTTGATTTTCTTCTCTTTTTGTCCTCGTTCTATTATCCGAGCTGTTATAGTTCCAGGACGGCGTGAACGGGGCGCGTTCTGATGACATCAAAGGCTTAAAGGGCGCAGTTGTAGATTGGTTAGCTCCTCCCGGCCAATTTCTTAATCCCATGATACGGAGAAATGATAAGAATGCCCGAGGCTTCAACCACGAAGCCACAGGAAGGCTCTTGTGTCCCGTAGATCTTGATTGGAACGATGCCAGGTCAGTTCCTTCTCTGTTTTTAATTCTTAGTCACAATGGATTGACTACACCTTGTCCGGTTTAGTGTAAAGGATCAGCTTCGAAGTGGCATCATAGTACCAGCTGCAGACCAATGGCCGCTGTTTCTTTACAAAGACTACTCCTACAATCCAGACCGCCCTTGGACTGGCCTTTTCCGTTCTGAGTTGCTCATTAAGGTACGGAACTTATTCCAGTTCGCATGTTGGGTCCTAATGAAGATTGTCCCTAGGGTTTCAAATATGTATTTACTTCTCCTGGCTCAGTCGAGGACCAATCCCGTGCCACCCGGATGGGAAACGCCCGACTTCATGGGATGGATACCGTGACTCCTGCCTCGATCGCGTATATTGCTACACTGGTAGGCTTTCTCGTTTCTCTTTCAGGACCTGGTATCAAATAATAACCTTTTTAGCTGAGGTTTTCCTTGTCCTCCACTGCTGTTTTCAACCGTGCGGATACGGTGTTGGATAGTGAATCCTTTTATTTCACAATCATGGATCTACTAGAGGATCCCGACGAGGAGGAAGAGGTAAAAGACCTATTGGATTTCTGGAACAAGTACCGTCCTTCCTTTTTCTTCACGTTTAGGTTTTCTAATCTTATAAGGACAGCACAATCTTCCGACATGCACGATCTTCCAAGAAGCGGAAGACCTCCGAAAAAAGTGCGCTGGCCACCATCCAAAAGAGGAGAGCCGTCCTCAAGGACCTCAACACTAATAGCGCCAGCAGCGGCGGAAACACCCCAACCGCGGTCACTTCTGAAGCTAGCACCTCTTCGACCACTTGCTCCAGCTCCTCCCCTGCTGTCTGCCCCGGCGCTAGCTCCTCCCCTGCTGTCTGCCCCGGTGCTAGCTCCACCCCTGCTGTCTGCCCCGGTACGAGCTCCTCCCCTGCTGTCTGTCCCGGTACGAGCTCCTCCCCTGCTGTCTGTCCCGGTACTAGCTCCGCCCATCCTGTCTCTTCCTCATCAGGGTCTACATGATTTGTCCCTTCTTGTTAATCATCTACCGATGTAAATCATGGAATATGAGAATACATTTGAACCCTTTTGACAATTTGTGTACCTGAGCCTGCGCTTTGATTCATCTATTGAAAGGTTTACAACCCATGCTACATTTGATCAACCATTAAAGCCCTGCTGGACAATACACTCCAGAACGGCCATTGACCGTCTGTTTCATCTCATGATTCTGGTAAATTTTTGCCTGTTTGATGGAAATAGTGAGTTTCAGAAACTCTACCCTAGCTGAACATCTTGGCAGACTGAAGACAGGCTGATAGACGTTATAAGCTGCTGGCCCTCCGTTTGATCTTTTAGCCCTGGTGGTTTCCAGACGCTCAGATACGCCTTCCATCTTTGGTGGACTGAAGGCGGGCTGGCAGCTCGTCCTGACCTTATCAGCCGCTGGTCCTCCGTTCGATCTTTTAGTCCTAATGATTTCCAGATGCTCAGATACACCTTCCATTCTTGGTGGACTGAAGGTAGGCTGGCAGCTCCTCCAGACCTTACCAGCTGCTGGTCCTCCTCTCGATCTTTTGGCCCCGGTAGCTTTCTGGATGTCTGGCAGAAATGGTGAGTTCTACCGTAGCTTAACTCGGCAGACATATATTACATTACAGTTCAGCTACCATCAAGCTTTGCTTTCTGACAACGACTAAAACGGCCACCTCAAAGACCTTACTGATCAACAGTCACAGGCTGAAACTAGATGACCATAATTGATCTTTCTGTTTGATTTGACTGATTGCCCAAGCTATGTCTGAGCGCTAAACTTTCTATGTTCCACCTATGCCAGCGTCCCTTATCTAGCAATATAAGGTCAACTACCAGAGTGCTAGGCCTGAGAAATATTATTTTTCTTGTCATTAAATACAAGCCTAGATAAGGCTATGTCAGACCCTCTTCGATTTCCTGATGACTGACCTCCCCACAAGACAAACAGAGTTTATATTCTTTCTAGCTTTACGTACCAGCAAATATAGGGTCCTAGGGTCTTTCAGGGCCCAGGGGGAGATGTGAGGGTTCTAGCTTCTAAACGGACAAAAAATGTTGCAGAGGTTAGAAGCTTATGTAAGTTTGGGGAATCATGTTACTGTGGTCCAAGCAAGGAGTCCATGCAAAACGTCCAACTTCAAGCACAACATCCAACTTTACAACATCCAAGTTCGAACTTCAAAATATAGAAAACTCACAGGATACAGTGTTCTCTGAAGAGGCGGCTGGAGTGTCTTTGTCTATCGCTTTTTTTGCCCCCCCGGTGCTACTTATGCCTATGGATAAAGCTGAAAAAATCCGCTTTCTTTGTCGAAATTTCCAAAGATGATTATATCATCTCTCAAGCAGAAGTTTGACGAGGTGATTGCTCCGCGTTTTGGCACGGACAGCATTGCTCTCTGGAAGGTGAGTCACTTCCGTGAAAGCGTGGCATTATCTCACCCCACTCTTTAGCTAGAGCAACCCCTCAAAGCAAGTCCTGAAAGCAACAGAGGCAAGAAAAATAATGTGATATTAGAAACGGGGGTTACACTACCTAGCATTGCTCAAGAGATTACAGGCAGACTACTGTATCAACAGGTAGCCGACGAGATTCACTCTGACGGCTCAACGAAGATTGACCTGATAATCAGCAAAACTATGCCAATCGAATGTCAACTTCCCCAGTGATTTCTACACTCAACTTGTCCTAGGAGTACTTCAACCCCTTGGAGAATCCCTCTCTGGTGCTACGCTGCCAATTGGAGGTGTTAAGATCGTTTCTGGGTTCAGTGCAAAGTCAGTCGATGTCAAAAGGTTTCGCCCAAGGCAGCTCATACATAACTTTCTCCCTATCATAGAAGCTATACAGTCTCCAGCAGTCACAGGCATATAAAATTGCGCTATCAGTGCGCTATCTCCCTACATTTATTGATCCAGCAGATGATCCACCTCTTAAAAGATTCTCAATGATATTACTCAGCCTTCAGGTTTAGACCCGATTCAATCATTTAGACGTGCTAATGCGCAATGCATTGTGCCTTCCAAATTCATCTGATATGTGAATAATACTATTAATATACCAAGTACATACTTACGGTCGGTGTTGGGTCATTCCAATGACAGTACGGACGCGTGGGATAAGATTGGGATGAGTGCTATAAAAATGTCGGCATCCATATATATTATAGTGGGATACCGCTGGGATACCCGTCTCATACGGCCACGCAAGCTTCGCTGCTTGTTACTTTTCTGATGCCTTTCGACTTAGTGAAGCTAAACGATGGCAACGAAGTATGCTCTATATCTGTATCTCAGTCAATTCTTTGCTCAATGTGTTCAACCTCGAACAGATTCCAGCCATTGCGTACGGGACAGGTTCCAAGATGAAAGGCCACGACGTGACAGCCTACGTCGAACAAGCAATTGAGCTAGGCTTTTCGCACATTGATACAGCCGCATGTGCGTGCATAGACCGGTATACGTCTTGTATGGTATTCATGGGACGTTCTTGCAGTCTATCAAACTGAGCCGTTTGTCGGGAAGGCTCTTAAGGAGAGTGGTTTGCAGCGGTCAGACATATTTGTCACTACGAAATATGCCACGGGTCCCATTTCGGAGGGGGTCCGCACCAGCTTATCGAATGTATGTACTATATTCAGCATTCATACCTCGTGCTTTCATTGAACTGTATCTATACCTAGCTGGGGCTCACATATGTTGACCTATACTTAATCCATCATCCTAGATATATTCCTGACCTTCCGGCTGCCTGGTCAGAGTTTGAGACAATTAAAGCGGAGGGATTAGCCAAGTACGTTTCTGCTCCATAAGCGCGGGCCAATATTCTGTGAAGTCTGATTCCCCTCTTTCAGGAGTATAGGCGTTAGCAACTTTAGTGCTGAGCAGCTTGAGACGATAATTAAGCATGGGAAGATTAAACCAGCCGTTAATCAGGTATGCCTACCTCCTGCACTACAATCTCCTGCGCTCAACGCTACTTTAGATCTCTTTAAACCCGTACAATTACGCAGAAGTGAAACCAATCTTGGACACCTGTGCGAAACACAAGATAGTAGTGGAGGCATACAGTAGCCTTGCGTGCGTGATCTTTTAAAGTGGTCGGTGTCTGTCTAATCCTATACATATAGGCCCATCACGACGTATCCCGGCGGACCTGTTGACAAGCCCATCGCGGTAGCGGCCAAGCAGCGAGGTGCAACCCCTGCTCAGGTGATATTCCTCTGGGCCAAAGCTAAAGGCGCAGTTATCGTAACGTAGGGTTGAAGTCTCGTTATAAGTCTGCCCGTTCCAAGCCTGATTTGTTGGTGTTGGTCCTTTTCCAGGACAAGCTCGAGTAAGGACCGCATGCAAGAGTACCTTGACACATTTGAGCTCTGTGAGTAGAATTTCATCTTACTGGTTTGTTTCTACTGCTTGCTCACGAGCTGCCCTATTGAAGCACCATTGACCGCTGAGGAGATCGCTGCTATTGACGAGGCTGCAGCTCAAGGCCCTCCGTCTTCTGTCATGACGAAGCTTCGGACTATGTCCAGAAGAGACAAGATTTTGATTGTAATCGTCTTGCTTTTCATATTATTGCGAGTCTTGAGGATCGTGATATCATGATTTATATGCTATCGGTCTAAAGTGAAGATAGAGTGCGGTGTACCTTGTATGCTATGAGCTGGATTCTATGGATTAGAATGGATCTTATTGGATGATCTGCCGCAATGGGCTTATGGTTAGCACGTCTCAGTAGGAGTAAGCGCCCACAATTGAGTGTTTCTATCGGTATGATAGGTATAATGGTCTCGACCTTGTCAGAACTTCTAAAACAAGTTACATCCATCATTACCCTCGACTATCACGCTCGAACTTCAGGTTACGGGGTAAACGTTAATCATGTACATATCTGCGTAATTTTATACAATAACCCACTCAATCTTCTACTCCCGTCATTGTCCATAGCACGAGGTTGCTGGTGAGAGCTCGTCAGTGAGCAGGAGATGGCCGGCGGACTTCGAGTCTCTGATTTGTGAGTGGTCCCGACCCAGACTTTCAAATTTGGCCTACTCACTCTCACTCGCAAAATCGAAATGGAGTAGCGCCCTACTCTCAGCATCCTGGTGCAATCTCTTCCTCTGGACGGTAGAATTAGGATTTACCTCGTATTATTTCGTCAAGTGGAAACCTTCGCGGAGGAGGAAGGGAATAGTCACGGTTGTATTTGCGGCGGATGCGTTGAGCACTGCTGTGTCGTGTACGGCTGCGTTCAGGGTGCGTTTTTGCTTTGGTGCCAGATTATTGACTTCTTACGGGTGTACGTCTTCGACAGTTTCTTCTTGACTCCTCACGTAGGTGTCTCAACCTTTCACTGACCTGGGAGACTTTGAACGAATGTGCTTTCCCTGTCTTGTGTGTATGATTTGTGCCACCACAGCTACTGTAGAGTTCGGCGCATTCGACGTGTGGTCTATAGCAGCCACGTCCTTCCTGACGTTCATCTCATCAGTTGCAGAAGAGTCGTTCTTGATCTATCGATGTTGGCGTCTGTGAGTCCGATTCGACTCTGATACTCTCCTCTTGTTTTAGTCTCATTAGTCCATGACGCCCTGACGCTCACGATGACAGAACGAAAAATCGGCTAGTTATTGGAATTTTGTCGGCCCTTGTCTTGACGCATGTACGTCCATTGAATTATTACACGGAGCCCTGAAATCATCTCCTGCTAATCAAATAATGAACAGGGCCTGTTTGTGATTGCTTCTGGGGTACTCTTCAGCCTGAACACCATAAACTCCATCGAGTCCTGGGCCTCACTCATACATCTGTACGTCACCGTCACATGCACTCGCTAACTACTTTTCACTTCTTTGTTGTGCCCTTCACATTTTTAGACTCGCAGTGGTCTTCACCGCAGTTGCAGATGTAGGCCTGACAGGTATCCTATTATGTCTTATCCCTAAGATGAAACTCAAGGAATTGTTTGATTTTACTGCGTGGTGCGCGTTGCCCTGTATTGTACTGGTTCTCTTTGGCTTACTTATCCCTACCTATCCTCTGGCTCGGTCAAATCAAGCTCTCTCAAGCAACGCTGCCTCTCCCTCCTTGCTTGTGGAGCAGGCAGTGCCCTACTGTCCCTTCTTTCACTCATTATTTTTTTCGTTACTGGCAGTGGTATGTTCCGCATTCATCTATCCTGCTTCAAGACTCCTGATTCCTGAGTCCCATCACAGGTTTCATAATTCTCTACTTATCCCTCGGCCGGTGCTACACCCTCACACTTCTCCTCAACTTTACCACGGATCCCAAGCCGCACGAGTCGTTACAAGGTCTCAAAGCTGGGACTCAGAAACGAGGTCCTGATGCGGGTGCGGGTGCCAGCGATTCAGTTCAACTGAGCTCGATTTGTACGTGACTTCGTCTACTCTTGCTTACTTCAAGACTCTAAATTTTTTATTGTTGATCTAAGTAGTGTTCCGGCGCAACACTGACGAACAATCATTCCCGTACGATGCTTCTCGTGAAAGCGGTGGCAAGAGCGTTAAAGTCCGTAACGCTGACGGGAAAAGTGATGATGTATGTATACTCTTTTCTTTCTATACGAGCTCAAAAAGAATTCTGATCATATACTATCTCAGTCCGGACACAATGAGATCATGCTGACCAGACTGCAAAGCCGGAAAGCAGCTGCGACTTTGGGCATGCACTTCAAGGACTCGCTATGATTGATTATTTGGGTTTTCCCGCGATTATCTTTTTGCTTTCATTCTCGCCGGTTAACATCAGGTTGACGTGTAGAACATGTGCATTGATGTGATGCTACGCCGTGGAAGCCTGCTCGCACCGCTTTCGAATGGCTTTTTTATGATGCCTTATACCTTTAATACCCTTTGTAGATTCAAACACCAACTGTTATTTATAATTAGGGCAGGAAACATCGCTAAGGCTTAAAGCCTAGGAAGTCGTGATGTGGCTCAACAAGCCAAATGAGAGAAAAATGTCCAAGGGACTGAGGAAATACAACAGCTAGTCGTATAAAGTTATATAAACTCGTGTACACGGCGCAAAATGGGCCATAGCCGCGAAATTTCAAGAATACAAGGAGGTGATAATCATGATGAAAGAACATTAAGTATGAGGAATCAAAAAGTGTGAATGAAACACTGAATTGGAAAGCTGCATGGAAGATCATGGCAAGAGAGGACAGACGAAGTAGCAAAATCAAGACTCAGGCGGCTTAACACAAACTCTCTTATGCTTCTTCCAGTCCTTCTTCTGATGGTCTATCGAGCAATACCTCACAAGCCTGCATCTGCTGCACATTTGGCCTGGTATTGCGCCAGTTCGTGGGCCCGAGTTCGAGTTGGAGGAAGACTCTAAGCTGCTCTCGGATCCCTCGCTCCGGTCACTAGTACTCTCCCCCTCGCCGCTATCCTTCTTTATATTCCCCGCTGGCTCCTCGCTGAAACACACATTACACTCAACCCAGTTGCACATTTTCCTCTCCTTGATACGTTTCCCGAACTTTCCACCTCTCTTGATATCAAGCACATTCGCCGTCTCGAGACCTCTACGCGGAAAACGAATCATCTCACAATCCTCTGTACAACAAGGACTGATGCAGCCTGTAGGGTAATCGTAAAAAATCTCTTCTTCTGGGACGTAGGAATGATGGGTGAAAAGGATTTGGGAATAAGAGGTCGTCTGATGTGAAAACAGGACCAAAAAACGAGGCTTCTTTTCGTAAAGAATTGCGCGAAGGGTAAGATCGATTTGAGGGAAACATGGGAGGCGGCGGCGGCGGCGGAGCGTATGAGTGATTCGCATATCTACAGGGGCAGTTAGCGTCTCATACTGACCAGGGGTTAGGCATTGAGCTAACGTACGTTCATATTGAATGCGTTGTTCCATACTCGGCTTGCAGACACGCCCAAAAGTATGATGACAGACAAGTTTAAAGTATTCCGTAACATCGTCTATCTCTTGTCGCAGCAGGTCTGTAACAATGATGAAAATTTCGTCGCAGCCTGTGTCGTGCATGGCGCGTAAAAGCATGAGTTCCGGAAGCTAAAATGGCGAATTAAATAAGCTCTGATTCTATAGATGAGCTGCCCACCATTGTAAAGACCACTGGCATCATGGGCAGTTTTCTTTCTTGCATAGAACGATGGTGATATACATGAGTCGTCCATGATCGAAGTGGCATCAATCGCCCCGTGTCGACAGTCCGACAAAAAATATTTTCAGGTTCAAATTCCCCCTTATTCCACAAGAGAATTTGTTTCTGATTTTGAGCATGTTTGCGATCTCGGATGTCGCGAAACCAGTCGTGGTATGCGTCGTGCGGGTTGCCGCGATGTTCGAGCCATCTGTCGATGAGAGTGTCGGTCGACTCGTGATCAAGAGTTGTTTTTACGAGCTCTGTCATTGAAAGGCTCGGAGGCCTAAGTATGGAGTAGAAAGGCTGACCCTTGGGCATTGCACAAGACACAGATGGTGGTAGAGAAAGAAGAGATGAAAGACTAAATTAAGGGTGACCCAACTCCGGTTTTCAGTAAAGTTACCGGATTTCCTTTTTGGCTTAACTCCATGACCTTGTGATAGTTGCAAGATAGTTGATTTCTGCGTGGACTTCACTTACCAGTCACTACCATGAAAGTTCTGGGCGTGCTCGCTCTCATCCACCTAGTTCATGCATCTCGTCTAGACTTGTTGAGGCTCGGTCCTCAAGGTGTCAATCTATGGAAATTAGAAACCTTACACGCTACACGTGAATCGGAAACCCTTCTTGTTCAGGATTCTTCGGAAATTGTGCTTCAGCCAAAGGAATCTGTGCCGGAATTTCCTGAGCTGTGGTTTGAGCAACCTCTGGATCACTTTTACAATAGTACCAATGACACCTTTTCACAACGGTACTGGATAAACACTAGGCATTACAAACCTGGTACTGGCGGTCCTGTCATCGTTTTGGACGGTGGTGAGACTAGCGGAGAGGTGCGCTTTCGAATATGCTAATCATTCGTTAGCGTTAACGAATTGATAACTGAAAAGGACAGAATACCCTTCCTGGACACTGGTATCGTTGAAATTCTTGCCCGAGCAACGGGTGGTGTTGGCGTAGTTCTAGAGCACAGATATTATGGTAAGCATGAGCTATCCTCCTGGTATACCTCTTGCTGATTTCATTTGAAGGCAAATCTATTGCTGTAAAGAACTTGACGACTGATTCACTAAGGTGAGCTGAGTCTTCAGTTGCCATTAACTGGCATATTAGTGTCAACGAAATGCGAACATACTGTTCCCTCTTTTGACTTCCCGGTGAATGAGGGTCACTCAATAATCGAAAGCGATTTCTCAATGGCTGCCGGTCATAAGTCTTTCAATTACTGACTCTCATGAAATCCAAATATAGATATCTTAACAACGCTCAATCCGCTGCTGATAGCGCCAACTTCATGGCAAACGTCAAGTTCCCTGGAATTGACGAAGACCTCACTGCCCCTAGAACGCCTTGGATCTATTACGGTGTAATGGGCGCGCCATCTTCTTGTCGTGCTCATGCTCATGAATCTGTATGTTTTAGGGTTCCTATGCTGGTGCACGCGCGGCCCACATGCGGGTGCTATATCCCGACCTAGTCTATGGTGCCATCGCCTCGAGCGGTAAGCGTGCCTTGTAATGGTTTGTTCAGGGTACTGAATCGAAACCAGCGGTAACACATGCCTCCATCCTCAACTGGGAGTATTTCGATATCATCCGTCGTTATGCTGATCCCACCTGCTCTGAACATATCGCCAAATCTATTGAAACCATCGACTTCATTCTCGAGAGCCGTGTCCTCTCAACACCCCTCAAGGCTCTGTTTGGCGTTCACGGATTGGAACACGATGTCGACTTTGCGTCGCTGACTTCTGTAGGTGATAAATGCATCGCATGAAGTATACTCGTTTCCTTAGCTCGATGAATTGCAGTCCCCACTTGGATCATGGCAAGCCAAGGTCTGGGATCCCGCGGTCGGCAGCACAAGATTCGAGGAGTTCTGTTCCGCTCTCAACAAGCCTCCTGGTCACAAGCTAATTGAAAATGGCGTGAACGTCGCTTCGTTAAGCTATGGGCATCCACAGCGGATGGTGTCTCTTCCTGGAGGCTTGAAGTTGGATTACGCTGTCATCAATTACGGGACTTGGATCAAGGAGGTATGAGCAAGTGCTTTTCAATGATAAATTCTTGACCTCTGGCTCAAACACATAGCATGTCATCACAAGATGTCCTGAGGGTATGTCCCAGGAAGAGGTGAGCAGTACGTTTAACATCTGTAAAACCTCACCCAATAAACTTTTCTAGTGCTTTGGTACATTCGACGATACACAATACCAAGGAACGTCCCTCGACAAAGAATGGCGATTATGGTTGTTCCAAGTATGCACGGAATGGGGCTATTTCGCCGTCAGTATACATATCAACCCTCAGATCTCTTCATGCTTACGCATACTGCGTTATCTATATCACAGACCGCCCCTCCAGACCCTTCCCACCCACGTATCGTCTCAAAACTAATTGACCTCGAATATGAGTCTAAGATCTGCAAGCAAGCATATGCTCCTGGGAAGCACTTCAAAGTCCCTCCCATGCCGAATGTTACGGTGGTGAACGAATTGGGAGATTTCGATATTGCTGCTGACCGATTAGCGATCATCGATGGAGAGGGTGTGTCGATTTACTATGAGTCATGAAGTTCTGAAGTCCACATCTTCCTTTCCTTTCTCAGCTGATCCCTGGCGACCCGATACACCACACAGCGACTACGCTAACGATCGAGAGGACACGATTCTAAGACCTTTCAAGGTTATTCCGAGTATGTCATTTTCATACTATTCCTCTATTAAATCGGGACTCACTTAGAATTTTTTTCTTGTAGACGGTGTACATCATTACGACGAATACGGATACAAGGATCTGGAGAAGGAGCCGCCTGAAATTCGAAAGATTCATGGGGAGATGATAGTTTTCGTTATGGAATGGTTGAAAGATTGGGAGAAGGATGAGATGAGGAAGTAGGTTAAGAGTAATGTTATTTCTTTTTCTTGGCAGCTCTTGCGTGAATGCTAAACAATTGGATGTACTGATGCACAATATATGATGCTTTTGCTTCGAGGCTTTCTGGATTACGTGTTCTCTTTCTCGGAGTGAGCTATGGATACAGGTAATTTCTAGTGACTCTATGATGTCTATCCCTGTGGTTCCTATCTAAATAAAACATCTAGGAATGACAAACGTACTGGACTAGAAACATAATTGATTGGTAAGAGTTCAAATTAACCATCAAGTCTGCTATGCTGCCTGTGCAGCCAAGTATTCCTGGGAGAACGGGTAATCGGTGTATCCCCTGCCTGTGTGGTCTCCCGGCACATAGAAAGTCGAACGGTCATATGCGTTCTGAGCCAGCTTATTGAACAAACGATAAGGTAAATCAGGCTGTGCAATGGAAAAGTGACATGGTCAGGACTCCTTCTCAACTCAAGTATGTAACGTTCTCACTCACGTTCGCAATGAAGAATCTGCCGAAAGCGACGATGTCTCCTGTCGCTTCTGCTCTTTTGATGGCAGATTGGAGATTGTACCCTCCAGCGGATATGAGCAGCTTTGGAGACCAAATCTCCCTGATGAAGTCGTTGGATTCCTCAGCGGACGCCGACTCGACATCACTGTCTCCTTGTACTCGAGGTTCAACTACGTGAATATACGCAAAATCAGGATACAATTCCTTGATCTTTGCCACAACGTATGCAAATGTTGGTTTCGGGTCTTTCATTCTCATGTCTAAAGATAATGTCATTAGTCATTATCAGAGGTGCAACTGAGTGACAAGAGCTCCCTCACCTTGGAATGAGCTCCAAGGACTGAATCGTACGCTAGTCTTCTTTTCTCCCACGGCCTTGACTACACCTTCTATAATCTCCAGAGGAAAACGTGCTCTGTTCTCAATTGATCCGCCGTACTCGTCTGTTCGCTTGTTCGCTGTGTCCTGCAGGAACTGGTCGACAAGGTATCCGTTGGCGAAGTGAAGCTCAACGCCGTCAAATCCCGCTTTGTTCACCGCATTTGAAGCAGCCGTACTGTACATTTGGACGTATTCCTTGAGCTCCTCTTTGGAAAGAGGATGCACAGGGCCTTCATGGCCAGTCGCGGCGACGTCAGAAGGCCCGACGATGCGATATGACGGATCGGCTGCTTGAAGAACCCGCGGGTCTGCAACACGACCAGCAGACCATATTTGGGCGTAGATATAACTTCCTTTGGTATGAACCGCATCTACAATCTGTGAAATCGTTCGCAATACTCAGCCATGCGATGAACGGGAGCTGAGGAAATACCACCGACCTTCTTCCAGGAAGCTATTTGCTCGTCGCTCCAGATACTTCCACTGTTGGGGATTCCACCAGCCTTGGCAGAAATAGCCATACCTTCAGTGATTAGCAATGTTCCGGAAACACTAGCTCTTTGGGTATAGTGTTCTTCCATGACAGGAGGCGATGCAACATGGTCGTTGGTGTTCCTCATACGCGTCAAAGGCGCTAGAGCGACACGACATCAGTACTTTCCGAACCCTGTAGCCCGGTATAGGCAGCATATCTTGCATAGGATGTATAGACACTATACGCACTATGCAAAATTATACACCCTGACCTACACCCCGACAAACTTATGCCTTGCCTATACACATCCTATGCCCAATACATACACACGTCAGATCACATTAGTATTTTACTAATCCTCATTGAACTTGAACTAATTGCTAATTCTTAAGGTTGTAGTTATTTTTGAATATTATTTATTGGATATAGTACATCATACCTCAGAACAGCATTCATATACATAATGAAGTTGTAATGAAGTCTCCAGGCACTGCTGCATGAATTACTCCTCTCTCTCTTCCCAGCAGCTGACTCGGAGTGAGGCATAACAGAGACGAGGATGTTAAATTTGTCCAGAGAGAGTAGAGATAAGTAGTCTAAAGATTCACGACAACCTAAGTCAGTTCAAACTCCGCTCAAACTCCGAGTGGCTGGCTATACAGTTATTAGTCAGCACGTGAAATCAATAAACGATCCGTTTCCGTTTTGTTCCTGTTTATCCCTTGTTTTCCTCCCTTTCTTTCTTGTTCTAATGTCTATCCGTTAGCTCTCTGTTCCATATGTTAATTTTCAGTTGGAGGATAGGAGTCCTTCTGTTGCTTTGTAAGTGTGCTAGTATATTCCCCTTCATTCTTCTTGGACCTGCTTGATTGACTATTCCAATTCAGTGAAATTCCTATAGTCCTTGGTTGGGTCAGTCGTACTGACTTGGTATTTTGGAGATTCGGTGTGTAATAGCTTGTCTTTTTCATTCGTGTCACTAACCCAACTATCACCCAGTCAACGATGTAGTGTCAAACACAACTAGAACAACAAGCTCGCATGCAGCTCGGAAAGGTTCAAACTTCGTATGTGTATATATCTTTTCTTATTGACGACTCCTTACTGATTATCCTGACAGGGTGTTGTGTAGTAGCCAGGGTTCTGTTTTCACCAAGCGCGTTATCAAGGAAGAGGGTTGGAATTGAATATAGTATAGCAGTTATGTATGTATGTATGTATGTAGTGCGTGAATATATGATTTTAGCGACTTTCTTTTGTGTTCGGTTCAAAGGCACTGCATAGTATTGAGCAAATTAAGTGGGTATAGCAAGGTAAAATGGGTGGTATCGCCTGGTATAGCCAGAATATTGATGAGAGGAAGGGCCAGTATAGGCTGGGTATACGCTACGTATAGGCTGTATAAGTTGGCCTATATGGCTACGTAGACCCCCCTTTAGGCTATACACCCGACCGGGTGTATAGGAGGTATAATTGTCTAGGGCTATACGTACTATACGCTGGCTACATGGTTTGGAAAGTACTGATGCAATGCTTGAGCTCGATGTCACCGACTTTGACTGGTTGGAAAAGCTTCAAATCAGATGGAGGAAGAGCGACCATTTCTGAATTTGAAGTGAAAATTTGAATAAAAGTCTAGAGAGGATTTGTGTGGGTTTAGAACTGGGCATTTCTGTTGAGAACTCTGGACTTTTATGCAAAGTTCTAAAGCACAGATGAGTAACTTCGGGTTAGAAAACCGGGTCGCATTAGTAGTGATTTCAGTAGACTTACTAACTACATGAACCGAACAAGATTACCAAGCAGAACATTCTCCCCTTCTGACTCAGAGTCTGTAACGTAGATTATAATAACAAGATAATATCTTAATATTATTGTGTTTTGAGAGTTCTTAATCACCCAAGTAAGCACGACGAGGTTTTATTACCAAGGTATGCTAGAGTGACAAAATAAGAACTTAAAAGATTATATAATCAATCAAGCGGATATTTATAGTAAATAAATAATATTAGTCAAAATAAAGATGTAAGCCTATAGAGGCGTTACACCCTCCCCCTGAAGATTGAACTATAGGGTTCAATCTACAATACACACGACACGAATAATCAATGACCTGAGTTACGTTAATCACACAAAATTAATGCTGACTTGAGTGAGAGCAATATAGCCATCACCCTGCTGTGACTCGATGACGACCTCGCTAGCCTGGCGTACACTCGCTGAGGACATCTCTGGGAGATTACGCTGGCGTGCCGTCATCTCCTCCATAATCCAAAGCCATGGCTTTGCCCATTACAGCGTCTTTATCCACATACGTCGATGAAGACGCAGTGGGCACATTGGAGTTCGACATCGTCGACGACGAGGTGCCTACATGGCTAGACACCGTCGTTGGGACTATGGCTTCAGGAGCTGTGGGGGCCTCTGATTCCGAGGCCATGGTTGTGTCCTCATCTCCAGTGGATGCTGGGATGAGATTGTTCGTGACAACAGGTGGGTTGTATTCCACCAGGCCTGTTGTTAAGTAGTAATTGTTGTCGATTCCGGCTGGTATGCTGTCGCGATGGAGAGCGGGGTATAGGAGACTTCGGAGCGCATTAACAGCAATGATAGTCTCCGGGTCACCGCCCTGGTAATGTACCAACCAAGTAGCTGCGTACAAGGCTGAATCTTCGATATCAGGGATGGTATATCCCTGTTCGGCGAGGAAACGAGCAACGTCTTCGGCTGACACGTTAGCTACATCCCCAGGGTATTCGTTGAACGTATCAGGTGGCGGATCAGCTACCTGAATCGTTCCTTGATTCACCAGCCCAGCGTAGTAGCCAGGGGTGAGCACCATCTCGAGGTAAGCAAGTAAGTACTTGTTACGTCGAGCTGGAGCTACCTTCTTCAGCACAGGCGCATGGCGATTGTACCTTAGAAGGCCGCGGACACAGCGCATGGGAACGGCTCCGTCTGCACGAATGGGTACCCCAAGACGCGTTTGCACCTCTTGGGTGTATACAAAATGAGCTGCCCACTGTTCCTCCGACGAGGTCTTAGTGGGCATGGCTATTTTGGTCTTCTTCTTGGGCGGTGGCTTCGTCCTATGGGAAGTCGAAGCCTCCGCCGTCGAATTGTCATTAGATACAGGAGTTATTTCCTGTATCTTGTTCTTAGCCCAGCTTGGCACGAAATGGGCTTTCAGGACTTCTTTCTCGAAGTCTGATATGTGTGACTTCACGCCGCCTTTACGACGACGTGAATGGATAGCGTTGGTCATCTTCCGCAGCATGTGGTAGACGGGCCACGCATCCCTTTTATCGGGCTCCTGAGATTCTCTCATGATCCGAATGTATTCGTTCAATTGCTCCATAGTGTCAGGCTCTGGAACAATTTTTCTGAGCGGTTCGCCCTTGCTGTTGGTGGTAGGGATAGGCAATCCCATGGCTAAGTTTCGCTTCGCCGCCGCCAACTCTTCGCTGTCGCGGAGGCGTCCGTCATTTAACGGGTCATGCGGGCGAGAAGGTCCAGCAGACGCCGAATGGGACGTAGATGACGTTAAAGTCATCTGCGACTTGTAGTGAGTGCTGCTATCCGAATACTCAGACTCGCTGCCCTCATAGTTGAAGTCCTCCTGATGAGTAGGAGGGATGGGAGTAGAGGGGCGAGAGTGGGAGTCATCCCGCTTCCGCTTACCTTGACGAATGCTTTCACGGCGTTCGTCGTTCAGTTTTTGATAATCATCGTATAGATCATCAAATTCTCGACGAAGAGTAAGATACTTTTCGTCGGTAGTGTTGCGTTCCTCTCGGTAGCGCTTGGATTTTTCTTCGGATTCTTGGAGTTTACGCTCCAGGTCCTTGATTCGTTCCTCCTTCAATTGGAGAGTAGCCTCCAATGAAGCAACTGGACTAGAAGAATTCTGGTCCATGATACGACTTAATCGTGTTTGATTAGCCGTACTCCACGACGGATCCCCTGATACGATTGCCGTCGCGCAGTGGTCGATGAACGACGTGCATGTCGAACATTGACCTCGATCATGGGTAACCTGCAGTAAATTTGCATGGCATACCCATGTCGCATCAGGACTCGTAACGGGAGCCGCGAATGATGAAGGGGCAGCCGACGGTAAAGTCGTATACCCCGGTGGGATCATTTGATGCATAGGGGGCCAAGTATTACCCCCAAATGCTTGTGGAAAGGGCTGGTAAGGCCCGAAATTTTGTAGTTGGGGCTGTCCCCAGTTCATCGCGTTCGACGGTTGAGTCGACGTGGATGGCTGGTTCGGCCCAAGTTGTACAGATGGTGCCGTTGAAGCACCACTGAATTGTTGAGGAGTAGGCGCGAAATTCGCGCTTCCTCCAATGTTTTGGGCAGGGTCTGAAGCTGGTGATGCTCCAGACACCTGTTGTTGTTGTATTTGTAGAGGAAGAGCAGATACACTGCTCCCTCCCCCTGAAAAGGCACTGCCCACACCAGCAGTTTGAAGCTGCTGGCCGTGGATGGTGTTGGTTAGCTGACTGTCGCTGTTCATGGTGACGGTCAGAGTTGAAGAAATTTGGACGCGCTAGCGCCCATAATGTGTCAGCCCTTGATGCGCGGACTGCCACGCGGATCCTACTGGAATCAGAAAACCATTCCCACGCGTCAACTCATTGACGACGCGGCAGCTTTCTCCAGTCGTCAACTCCTTTCAGTGCTAGATATCTGTCTAGCGCTGCAAGGTCCTTACATGTGGCGTACGACTCTACAGTCGTATCGCCCAGATTCCAGAGGACATGGAAGAAAATCTTCCTGCCCTCCCACTGGTGGCCGATTATCTCGTCCACTAGCCATTCGACCTCGGCTGATTCGCCAAAGTCGTAAGGATCGGCAAGGGTCCTATTCGGAAATAAGGCATCATCGTTTGGATGATGCCTGCGCAACAAGCTCACATGGAACCTGTTGTGTATCCCTCGCTTTGACAGTTCCGTCGGTAGACCTAGGCGGTATGTCGACGTTGTCGAGTTCGCTTCCGTTATAGGATACGGACCGATGAACTTAGGTAGGAGCTTCGAAGCTCTTCCCTTTGGTAGGTTCAAATTTTTCGTTGAAACGTAGACTAAGTCGTCTACGTTCAATTCAGGTTCCTCACCACGCCGTTTATTGGCTTGGTGAGTTTGTATTACCCTTGACTCAATCAATGAGTCATGAGCATCCGCTAGGTGCATTACCGCCTGTTCGGCGAAGGCATTAACACCCGGGGATACATGAATATCCCTAGGTAGATCTTTAATCATGGAGGGCATATACCCACCATCGAGTTCGAAGGGTGCAAACCCTGTCGATTCGTTGATACTAGGGTTCAGTGCGAACTCTAGTAACGGACATTTGTCTACCCAGTCCGTCTGGTCAGCACGAACCATCGCTCGAAGGATTTGTCCTATCGAGCGATTTACACGTTCCGTTATTCCATCCGTTTGTGGGTGGAATGAGGTAGACATTAATAATGTCGTACCTAGTAGACGATGTACTTCACGCCACCATCGTGACGTGAACTTCGGATCCCTATCCGAAACGATAGATTTAGGTAGTCCGTGTAGACGGACTATTTCTTTAATAAATAACCACGACAGTTCTGTAGCGGTTATATTAGTGTTCACAGGTACTATATGTACTCGTGAGGTCATTCTACATATGACTACCCACATGTAGTTATACCCTTGAGATTCTGGGAAAGGACCTATAAAGTCCATCCCAATAGACTCCCAAGGTTTAGTGGGCAACGGCAGTGAATGTAGTTTCCCTGCCGGTTTCAAATTTGATGTTTTAACACGTTGACAAGTTTCGCAAGTTTTGCAAAACTCCTCGACGTGTCCATTTATCTTTGGCCACCAATACCAACGACGGACATAATCCGACGTTCGTTGAGCACCAAAGTGTCCCAATACTTCGTGGGCTCTTTCAATAATGAGACCACGAAGGCTTTTCCCAGTGGAAGTGCATTTTCCATGGGGAATACAAATGACTTCTTCTCCACCACGGTTAGTGGTGTAGATGATTTCATCTTTTACTGAGAAACCTTTATGTTCCTCAGGGTTCTTAAGAATCTTAGAGAAGAGCGAATCTTCCCGATAAAGAGTCTTAATATCACGTTCGAACGTATCATTCGACGTGACGACTTGTTGTAGTTTCGGATCTCTCGTTCGAGATTCGAAGACGGTTGGGTTTGCTTCCTCTTCCTCGATAGGAGGAGGAGGAGTAGGAACACGTTCTGCATTGCGACGTAGTTCCTCGGCTTCAACGTCACGAGGCTGCGTAGCCTCGTGTAGTTGCTGTCGTTGTTGAATTCGTTCAGATCGTCGAATCGCCCTGAACGCGTCAACAGCACGAATCTCCTCAATCCTATCATTGGGGAGATCATCCATGTGTTTATCGAGGCGTACGTCTGCGTTGACGTATTCCTCAGAACTATGCACTTCGTCGTATGCATCGGACTCGTAATAGCGAGACAGTGCGTCGGCGACTTTGTTACTTGTTCCTTTGACGTAGCGAATGTCAAAGTCAAAGCGTGATAGATATTCCATCCATCGTGCTTGGCGACTAGAAAGTCGTTTCTGAGTTAAGAAAAACTCGAGAGCCTTGTGGTCTGTAACCACATGGACACGATATCCTAGGAGTTTATCTTCCCATTTGAGGAGAGCTTCTAGGATAGCTAGTGTTTCCAGCTCAAACACACGATAGTTGTGTTGGGCTGCAGTAAATTTCTTCGACATGAAGCCTGCAGGGCGACATGTCTGCCAAGTTGGTCCTTGGCCATACATGGCACCGACTCCAGATACGGAGGCGTCGCATATAACCCATATGGGTTCATCCTTCGACGGATCTACCGGCTTCAATATTGGAGCCTTGGTAGCCAAATGCTTGATGTACTGGAAGCACGTTTCGTGCGTCGGTAACCAAGCAAAAGGTACGTCGTTCCTTGTCATTATTGACAGAGGACTAGTATACTGAGCAACATCTGGCATGTAAGGTGCCAGGTATTGTACGAGTCCCAGAAATTTCTGGACATCGTTGAAGTTACGAGGAGTTCTCCACTCCTGTACCTTAACCATCTTGTCCGCGTCAGCGTGAATGCCTTTGTCATCGATCCGATGGCCTAGACAATCAAGATCTTTAGCGAACAGTTCGCATTTCTCAGCCTTCAGATAGAAGTGCTGAGACCTAAGCCTACGAAAAACCTCTTTTAGATGTTTTTCGTGGTCTTCTATCGTGTCGCTAAACACGAAGATATCATCGAGATACACATGGACACATCGTCCTATGAGATCTCGAAAGATGTAGGTCATCACCCTTTGAAAGGTGGAAGGGGCATTACAGTCCCCTTGCATCATCACATTGCTGACATATGTTCTGAAGACATTCACGAACGCCGTCTTCCATACGTCTCCCGACTCATTACGAATTTGTTCGTATGCGTCTGACATGTCGAATTTCAACCGATATTTATGTCAGGCAACATCTTGTCTGATGTTGTCCTGATCCGGAAAAGGGGTTACATCCTTTACCGTGTTAGCATTTCGTTGGCGGTAATCTATGATTGTTCGTAGAGTACCGTTCTTCTTTGGAATACACAGCATGGGCGCTGCTTGTTCCACAGTGGATTCTATCCACCATTTTGCCCTCGTATAGCGGTCGAGTTTATCACTTAACTGCGTCTTGAGGTAGTCTGGGCAACGCGGCATATAGTAATTATACCGCTTGTTTTCATCCACAAGGGTTATCTTGTGGTTGATGTCCCTAAATGGGGGAAGTTCTTCAGGAACTCCTCCCAGCATATCTGCATTTCGTATCAGAAGACGGTTGCGTATAAAGGGGATATCTTCCTCAGTATATGGACCTTCTTCTGGGAGATGTGAGAAATCCAGGGATTCCCCTGACTCGAGAATCGTGTTGATTCGATCCTCTAATTCTTGATCTTCAGAGTCCAGAGTTATATGCTCTGGATTCTCCTCACTCAACTCCATATCTATCTTCAAGTATAATTTGGAAGGTGATTTGGATCATTTAGCCTTCACTTTCTTGCGAAGGCCCTTGCGATTGGTACTTGTAGGTACCTGTTGCTTTTGTTTGCCTCTGAATTGTTTATGCAATTCAATGACTTGTTTTACCTTAGGAGGAATGTCTCCTAGAGGTGATTTTGAAGGAGGAGGCTTGTGTTGAGCCTTTTCCTTCTCATCTCTTTCCTTGCAGAGGTGAGCTTGCTCTTCCGCTTTTTCAGGAAACTTCACTTGCGAAAATTCCTGTACGATTTCGACTATCTTGTTGACATCATTAATTAAAATTTCTTGAATCTTAGGAGGTAATTCCTCTGATTCAATTTCTTCCAATATAATTGGGAGATTTTGAGGTATACTCCTCGCAATCCGGAAGATTTCATCATGAATGTCTCGTTCATCAATGATTTCTTCCATTACGACCCCTTTCTTTATTTTTAGATTGGGGTTTGGGTTCCGAGGTAGTCACTCGGGATTGTCTCGTCGACGAAGATCGTCGATTCTTGCTTCTCTGCGCATTGCAGAGCGGCGTTTAAACTCGGCTGAGTCCTCCCCCATTGAAAGAACAGGAGCGGGCTTGCCGTCAACAAGAACAGTGTCGTTCTTGAAGTCGAGAACTATTCCATGTGTACGCATGAAATAAGTTCCAACGATCGCGTCATAGCGGTCGATGTTCACAATGTCGAAGTATGTTTCACCTTCGACAGGCCCGTATTGCACATTCGCAATCGTTCCATAATTAAACTTGGCGCGGCTTCCCACCGTGCCCAGTTGCAACGAATGTTGCTCAGCGAGCTGGTGAACTTTAATGTTCGCCATTCGCACGAATCCAGGATGCAACGCTTCAATCGTGCATCCTGAGTCAAGCAGGGTCAGGGCCTCATGGCCCGCAATCTTTATGAGTGCCGTCATAGGGCGGCGCTCAGCAGCACCACCTCGTTTCGGTCGAGGTAGTGGTTGTCTTGATCTCCGAATACGGGTCTGTACTTGAACCGTATCCTTTACCGCTGCTTGATCAGCAGCGAGTAAGGTATCCCCTACTATATAGGGGTGATCTTCCACATCAATAGTGGGAAATACTGAGGTGTCGATATCATCCTCGATCACCACAGCAGGGCCACTCCCTTCCAGCGGGTTATATACGTCGTCGTCAGACATCGTACCAGCAGTTTCCGGGCGAATGGAACCCAACCATTCATCCACGTCACTGTCATCTCCTCGCATGTAATGGAGGTGGTCCTCAAAACTCTCGATGATGTATTCACCATCAGAAGAGTCAGAGACCTCTGCTAATTCAGGGACATCCCCTGTTTCTTCTTCGCCCTGAGGAGAATTATTCTCCACAGGTGAATCATCCCCTTCAGTTATTGCAAACAGTCGGGGTTGTCCATACCTAGGACATTCGGGATTATTGGCAAAATGCCCTTTATTCCCGCAACGGAAGCATAGCTTCTCCTTCGAATTGGAGGATGGGCCAGCTGCCGGTTTCTTCACATTGGAAGATGAAGAAGGATTATTTCCCCTCTTCATTTCAGCCAATGGCTGTGATTGACGTGGCGGGGGACGATTGTCCTTCCTTTCGGGTTTAGGCAATTTGCGCACAACCCTGTATGACTGACCGTGTGTCTGTTTATGAGACCGGTCAGAGGAACGTAATCTCTCTCGGAGATACGATGACTCTGTGGAAATCCGTTTCCCCAGATAATAATTTTCCAACGCCTCGTTGTCTTCGATGCGTTGTACGGTTTGGACCATCTCCGATATACGGGCATAGTCCGGGACAGATCCTCTGTCTATCATTTCTCGGATGGTGTCTACTGGGAGACCATCCAAGAACTTCCTCCTGAATGTATATGCATCCGGAGGATGGGTCATACGAGACGCCCAGCGTACAAGGGTGTTGTAATAGTCTACAACGCCCTTCTTCGGGTCGTATTTCACACCGTCGAACTTATTTGCCGATTGGTGTAAAGTTACAACCTGAACACAATGGTCGAAGATGCCAATCACGGCATCTGCAAAAGTCCAATGTTGACGGATGCGGTTAGCACCCACCACTGAGTCATTGAACCACGTCAGTGCCTTGCCCTTTATAAAAAGGCCAAGCATTTGTAACCGATGGTAGTCCAGATCTGGACCACACATCTTGCTGACAGCTAAGAACCTTAAGAGTATTAGCAGCCAGTCTTCAAACTTCTCTACATCGGCTGCGCCGTCGTAGGGGTCTGGTTGAGGTGCTGTGATCTTAATATTCTTCAGCGCCTCAGGCAGGTTGCTATCCCTGCCTACTTGTTCGTGTATCTGTCTACGATACCGAGCATGAATCCTTTTAGTCCAACGACGACGGTTAATGTCGTCGTGGGTATCACGACCCATCATTTGCATCAGACGGCGTTGCTCCCGTCTGCGGCGTTCTCGCGCTTCCTTCGCGGTTTCACCATGATGTATTGATTCTGTATCAGAATCAGGTGACATAAACTCGTTGTCCTCAGACAGAAGTTCCGAGTCGTCTTCATCCCAAGGAGTTTGGAAACGACGAGGGCGTTTACCCTTGTCTCTATTACTAGAACGACGACTTCGTCCATCGTCGTCGCTAGAATCTCCTCCATCATCGGGAGCTCCAGGGGCTCCTGCTACACCACCATGACCATTATTGGTTGGTCGTGAGCTTTCATCATCCAAGGTGTTAGACCTTGGTTGATTACCTTCTTCATTAGAAGGTAGGTTACGATCCCAAACTTCTCTGGGATTCGTGTCCTTATCGACGGGTACTCCATCGGCAGTGAAAGCTACTCGTTGGTCATCGTATAATGACTTACCCACGTCTCGCAATTGAGCGTTGCGGTAACGTTGGAATACCACACGTGTCTTCCAGTCGGATGCTACTCCCCGATACCCTCCTTCCTTGGGGGGTTCCGATTCCACTTCCTCTGCGTTCTTTCCACGCACTGTATCTTCATCCTCACGGTTAGGTGTGGATGAATCACGAGGTGCGGAGGGGGAGATTCTACTATCTGTAGTTTCTCGTGAGGGTTTTTTCCTCTTTTGCCGCAAGTTCTTGACGAACTCCGGCTCTTCCTCCTCTTCATTGTCGGCCCCATAATCATCGGGTGCCTGCTCATCATCTCCAAACAGATCTTCGCGTAGCGTTGCCATCTGCGCGCTGAAAAGCTGTGCCACCTCGTCTATACGAGCCTGGAATTGATTATGCATACTCGTAAGATTATGCATAAGACTTTGAGTATGTACATTACTCAAAGGTCTTCCTCGCCAGTCTCGGCGAGAGGAATTTGATGGACTCGGAGACACGGGTCGATTTGCAGTACCTCTTACAGGACTGAAATGGGGAAACGTAATGTCTCCCGCATCACGACGCTGTCGATGACTGGCAGATGTACTCGGACGGGAATTGACTTCCTCCTCCGAATTCCTTGATTGACGAGAGGTATTATTACCTCCCGTTCTTCTTTCAGGGATTTCTCCCGCTTCGAGGCTCGATGACGGTTCATCGTCACCTTGCTCTGTCTGGACACCGACTATGTAGCCGTCGTCGTCCTTTGAAAGAACGGCGTTACCCGAACGTGTACGTTCGTGTTGACGCCAATTCTGACTCTCGCCAGCACGAGTGGATCCTTGCGCTGGCAATGGTGAAGGCGCTGGCTCTGTTGGAACAGAACTCTGTCCGCCGGCAACAGTATCCGTAACGGCGGTCTTCTTTGCCTTCTTTTGCGGGGGCATTCTTTCCTATTGAGTTATAGATCAATAGAGTTTTAAATTTCAATTGAGAACTTTTAGGTTCTTTGTTGACACGTAGCACGAGATCTTCTTGGCTGTTTTTAGCTTTAAAGTACTCAATGCTTAAAAAAGTGTAACGTCGTTTACAATAATAAGATAATATCTTAGTATTATTGTATTTGAATAGTTCTTAATCACCCAAATAAGCACGACGAGGTTTTATTACCAAGGTATGCTAGAGTGACAAAATAAGAACTTAAAAGATTATCTAATCAATCAAGCGGATATTTATAGTAAATAAATAATATTAGTCAAAACAAAGATGTAAGCCTATAGAGGCGTTACACTGGGTGACCTGGAAGGCCTGGGCGACCTGGAAAGCCCGAGCGACCTCAACCAGCCTGAGGTCACCCAGGTGAACCTCAGGTTGGCAGCGGTCACCCAAGCCACAGTGTCCCCAGTTGCTACCTGTAGCAGGGTCATTTCTAAAGCAGAGAGGGTAAAAAGGGAGGCCAAGATGCCGATCTTTCAGTTCTATCTGGTGGAATTCAGAATGAGAATTCAAACGCACGCACACAAATGTGTGTCGCACGTGACATATCAAATCTATTATCTCAGCTTCAGGTTCCGACTATGTACACCGTGACCGTATGCTTGACACGCTCGACACGTTCAACACCAACCATATTAAAGCATACGGTCAGAAAGGTAGGCCTCCCGTTCTGCTCCTCCAATCCTGTCTTTCTTTGGAGACGGTATATGTAGCTGGCGTACTTTCAATGCGGAATCAATCCTGGGTCCAGGAAAGCATGCCAGCTGCGTATACCGTGTCTGATCTTAGACGGCATGATGAGCAGGGTACAGACGTTTATGCTCTATCTAACCTATCTCTTCCGTAGGTACTATATGCCTTACTCACGACAGGTACGCGTTTTTTTATCCTAGTTGTCTTCTGTAGTTGCATCTTTTTGCAGTTACGGAGTGGCAAGAGCTATGGCGACTACAGTTCAAGCTGGCGCGATGAAATTTCGAACGCTTGTACCATTCGCGTTGCAGAATCCACGCCCTCACTCGAAGTCCTTCTAGTCCGTGCCCTCAACAATGAAGCTTTGGCCCCCGATGAGGAGCTGGAAGACTTTGCAGCCCCCGCATCAAGCAACTCCGCCTTCTCTGATTCCCCACCCAACAAGCGAAAGCGCGATGCTACAATGGATGCACATGATAAGAATTTCAATCCGCGCCATGCTAAACGAAAATGCAGGCGCGCCACCAAATTCGAGACATTCGGCCACCTTCATGCACACAACACCCCCTCGATAGAAACCTGTCAACCTTATCCTTCCGGCCTGGATGTGGAGGAGCTTAGAGCAGCTGCAGGCGCTTTTGTGGGTACAATTCAAGCCGGAAACCAGGAGACTGCCTCGCCGGAGCAGCTGCAAGCGGATGGATTCCGTTACCTTAAGTGGGAGGGCGAGTGAGTATTTTGGCCATTTCCTGACCTAAGTCCTTCTAACACCCCTTTAGACAAGCCATACCACTCGTGGATTCTAAGAATCGTCTCTTCGTTGTTGCGGTGAAGAAAATTCGTGACCCCGGTTACCAAGACGCTGTAGATGAAGCATGTAGCCACCTAGAGCAGGCGCGACAAGATACGAAGTTTGAGGCTAAAGAAGAGGTGCATAAGCGTGGCCGCTTCGCTGCAGCTACATATGGTTGGTCCATTGGGCAGGGTCAGGAAACTGTGATGCACACAGCAGGGCGACATCGATCCATGATGGAGACCCTCATCTCAAAGCCCTGCTTTCAGCGCATTGCAGCAGCGCAAGATGGTGAGTACCCCGATTTTGCTTACATATTTAGCTAATGGGTGGGTGAAGCTGCATTCGCATGCTGGTCGCCAAAGAACTACAGCTTTTACCACCAGAGTATGGAGGACCTGAAGCACTACATCCCCACCTTTGCACTCAACTTTCCCCGCAGCGTCTTTGCTTGCCTCACACTAAACTTTGGCCCACAGACGCACACCTACGTCCATGTCGATGAGAAGAACGTGGCACATGGGATGTGTGCGATCACTTCAGGTGGGAAGTACGACCATAAGAAAGGTGGCCACTTGATTTTATGGGATCTCAGGCTTATCATCGAATTTCCTCCGGGATGTACTATCCTCATTCCTTCTGCCCTGCTTCGTCACTCTAACTCCCCTATTCAACCTGGTGAGACACGCTACTCAATCACCCAATACACAGCAGGTGGCATCTTTCGTTGGTTAGAGTATGGTGGTCAAACTGAGCGTAGACTTCAAAAGTCAAATCGGGCCTTATTTCTATGGCTTTGGGGTGAAAGGGAGAGTCGATGGGCTAGGATGGTTAACATGTTTTCAACGATAGATGAGCTTCGCAGTGATGTGGCTGAGTCGACTGCTTAACTATATACTATTCCTATTTTCAATAGAATTTACTGTTATTCACTAAACATCTTGTGCATCTCACTGGCTTTGGTGAACTTAGAAGTAGAGGAAATAAGGTGCTGACACTAACACCCTGTCGAGCACAGCTTGAACTCTCAAGGCAGGTGGCTTGACCAAGTCTTAAAGTGACTGTGTAGCTCAGGATCAGTCAGTGGCTGGCTACATGTCGCCCCAGGTCACCCAGGTCACCCCAGGTCACCCCAGGTCACCCCAGGTCATCACAAGTCATTCTAGGTTTTTTTAATCTTACATTTCCATCCAAGTATGTAAGTCTACTCCCAATATCCTGGTTTCTGAAACACCTAAAGTCTGACATGCACACTGAGGTCTAGTTGTTGAACTATCGAGACTCGAGAGGCAACTGTGTATGTTCGGTCACAAACTCATAATTACGTACAAGGTAATATAACCCCATTTGGCAACATAGTACAAAGGATGAAGTGTAACCCCATTTAGGCAGTCATTTATCTCACCACATCCACCATGTCTACCATTCCTACCCAACAGAACCAGACAGGCAAGGAGGTCCTGTCACCACCAGCAACGGTCTATGACATCTTGGAGAAAGCTACCCAACAGCGAGCACTGCTTCAAGTGCCGCCTCCTTCATCCACCTACAGTTCTACGAAAGCCATCTCAATCGCAGAGACACGAATTAGCGTACAGGACCGAGTTGATTCTGCCAACCAGAGCAGCCATAGGCTGAACGAGGCCTGTAGCCGACATTTTGATACTTTGAAGGCACACATGCTCTCCGACGAAATTCATCGAAAATTCAATGAGACGTTCCAAGATATGCAGGATGAACGAAGAGGTTTTCTGACAGAAGTCACTGAGGCCGACGTCTCTGAAGCACATCAGGCTGAACTAGACCTACTAATCCTCATCCTCACACCAATCTTCAAGGCCAACCCCCGTTGGGCGAACCTTTTTCACCGCATGAAAGTTGCTGCCGAGGACGCAGGAGTAGCCTCACAAGAGAGGTGTAAACCTGACCTTTCACTTCTTTTCCTCCCATATCAAACGGACCCAAATACGCCTCCGCCCCTAGGCATGCCCTTCTTGACGGCCGAGAATAAAAGGCTTGGGCCGGCGTTTGGTATGTTTCCTCCGACGCCCTCAGGACCTCGGTGCGTAAAATGGCCTTACAGTACACAAGATTCGCTGCAAAGGCGTGATCGTATCATCATTCAGGTATGTTTTTGCTAGATTGAAAGCTCTTCGAATGTCTGTTCAACAACAACTGGTTCCAGGTCATTACCCAAATGATCACCAGGGGGACAGATTACAGGATTTTTTTCACCCTAGACCGACTTGTCTTCCTTAAGAAGGATGGTAAAGAGTTGGTATGGGCAGATTGCGGCAACAATATGAGGTTTGATTATTTGAAGTACGCTGCTTGGATTATTGATGCGGCGGAGAGCAACTACATGAGATATACCCAATATCTCCAGGAGATTAACCCCCCGCCATCCCTACCAGCAACTTCTCCTGCCGGCTCTCAGGCTTCTTCCACTGTGATGTTCACGTTGACCCCCCCTTTTCGACTCCCATTCCTTCCCACCCTCAAATATCAAGGCAATAAGCTGTTTTCGAATGCCTCGAAGATCAAGTCTGCTCTCGATAAATCGAGTACAATATCTGTGAAGCCTGGGGAATTTTCCCCCTGCGACTTCCCGAACAGCACCAGGTATGGTACCATCTTCTGTCATATGCCCTGTCTGACTATTTTGCCCAGCCATTCACCGGCATGGTTGAATACGATAATAAGCATTCACCTACCTATTATGGTGGTCTGCCAGGATCAAAAAATGGTTGCGATGAATTTGGAGGCATGTATTGTAGGTAAATTGACCACTGGCACCATTCAAGATTTCGAGCAGGAGGTGGCTATGACGAGAATGGTGAACTGTATTCTACCATGCAACACACCGGTGTTGCTTGCCAGTCTTGTTGCAGGGGACTTTCAACTTATCTTGACCTCGTATATCGGACATTCCCTCAATTGGTGGCAAGAGCTTAGCCTCTCTCAAGTGTAAGTCTCCTTATAAAGATTTCTCTGTTTGAAACGCTAATTTTTTCCACTGACAGGAAACAATTGATCCAGCTTGTCTATGCTCTGCATAGAATGGGCCTACACCACCATGACCTCCGGCCTGGAAACGTCACGGTGGACGACACCCAGGTTGGAATCATCGACTTTGGTTCGGCTCAAATAATTTCGGGTGAATGTGAATCATGCGATGATGAGGCGGCCCTAGAGGAGCTTTGTGAAGAGCTGGGGTTGGACACCGCAGAGCTGCTTGAACATGATATTTAACGTACTGTTGCCATCTTCCCTATATTCTGAGTCGTCATTCTATTGTGCCCATAAAATGTAGTATCAATTCCAAATATTTTCGGTTTCGAGCCTGTATTATGTCATATTACCATCATGTGACCTCGAAGTTGACTTAAGTTCGAAGTCGCGACATTCGCTTACATGCCTCCCAAGAAAACTACCTCTACATCCGACAAAAAATCAGCTTCCTACAACACTTGGAAACAGAAGCGATCTAATCCTGTCCCAGATACTCCCAATAACCCGAAGACCAACAATGCCAAGGTGAAGGGTAAGGCAGCTCAAGGGCGCGTATCGGAAAAGGGAAAGGATGCGAAGGTTGTCAACACTCCTCCTTCAAAGGTGACCAAGCATCCAACGCCAAAGCGATCTACTCAGACTCGGCATGCTTCTGAGTACCTTCCAGCATTGGAGGCACAGGAGGATAGGCAGAAGAAGTCATCTGGTTCTGGAATGCGCATAAGTACTGGTGTGTTTTCTTTCTTATTTGACACAATATCTGGCAACTCACTTTCGAAGCTTCAGCTAGACCCGCTTCAAAACAGCGCCTGCAGCAACCTGGCGTCTGAAAATCTAGCGCAAACAATACTGCAGGTGGGTAACAACTTCTTCACCTATATCTGCTGATTTTTACCGTGTATAAGAGGGCAATATGAAGACAAAAGGAGCTGCCACTGGTACCGAAGGGGCTGTTGTTGATTGTAAGAAAGCCGTCGATGCCATATTCGTTCCAGACTCGGATGAGGTTGAGATCATAGCTTCAGTCAAAGGTATGAACATTTTGACGTGCTTTGTGCGAGCTAAGCAGGCTTCAGGTAAACACACAGTTGTAGAGGACGAGGGCTCCATGGAAGCCAGCGATCTTGGAGCCAATGATATGAACATGGACGCGGTCGAGAGCCCTAGTGAGGACAAGGCCCCAAAGGATGAGACCCAAAGTGCAGGAGGTGAGGAGAGTGCCAGCGAGAAGGGCAACAAGGTGAGATTTATTTTCTTTTTGTGTTCTTCTCTGAGTATTATTGGTGTGAAGATGGTTCTGGAGTCTGAGGAGGAAGATTCCAAGACCCGTAAACGCGACAGATTGGGACAGTCAGGAATCCAGGGCAAGGTGCATTTGTCAGTTTTCGGAAGCTCTGAGCGGCGGGCTCTAGCTCAAGTTGCAAGGCGGGTGTCAAGGATGGCGACTGCTCTTTACAACATGTTCCCATCTAGTGGGCACATACACTGGCCTTACCTCGTCAAACATCTAGAGCAACTAGATGATCAAGAGATCAGCAATGCCTTCCGTGGCATTTTAAAGGACCGAAAATTGAAGAATTGCCTTGTGAAATGGGTGGGTCTCTGTTCCTCATCGAAGACTGTTCTTAATTCCTGCTTAGATGTTTTACGGCGTCAGTGACGTTCGAGGGCATATGGCTGTGAGTTCTTGTGCTTCTGTCATGGAGTATTTCAGTATACCTGGAACCCTCAGTCAAAGAGAGGTGGTGAGTGCTTCATACTTGGTGACACGGCAATCCTTTCATTTTTTGCAGCAAAATCATGTCCTTTGGTTGCTGGATAAGAACAAGTTTCACCATGGGGGGCTCAACGTCGAGGTAGGCTGCTCCTTTTTCCGATTCCCTGCCTGAACTTATTTCTGGTTCAGGAGAACAACTTTGACGTGAATGGGCCTCTCAAAAATGAAGTGGTAGGTATAGCTCTCCGAGCCACATTTATTGCTAACTCTGCAGAGCCAAATCACCTTCTTCTCAACACCCTGCATGAAAACGAGTCGATACCGGTGGGACTTATAGTGATGATGCTCACTATTGTAAAGCCTTTCTTAGTTTCTGTTTTTTTTCTTCCATGACTAATGGTTCTTTATAGATCAAGCACATCCTCATCGAGATGAGTTCTGGTGTTCAACACAAAGTATCGATTAACCCAGAAAACACCCAGTCCCAGTACGTGGTTTTTCTGCTTGTGTCAAATTTTCATGCCTAACAAAGTCTCCGTAATATAGTTATCGTGCTTTCTTGAAGACCATAAACGACCTTGAGAAGGGCGCACCGACTTACTTTCAGAAGGTTTCGAAGAAATTTTACAAGGACATGATGTGCATTCTAGAAATTTCTGCTTCACATTACAATATTGACTTCTTGTAGGAGGTCTGCTCCGACCCCTGTTAGGCCTGACAAATACAACTACAAGGCTTTGGAAGAGCTTGCTGCTCAATCATCCAACGAACATTCCGACAGTATTGAAGATGGGGAAGAATCCAATGAACACGTCGATGCTGCAGATGAAACCAAGGTGGAGGCTGATGGTACCGGGGAGGCTGGTGGTATCAAGGGGGCTGATGGTACTGTTGAGGAGGAACAGATGTCTGAAGTACTGTAGATATTCCAATAACAATTATTCTATGCAATCAAGCAGCATTTGAGGGAAGAGATATGGGTGTATCATAGTCAATCTGAGGTCCCTTTGTATCAGGCTGGAGTGACCTGGAGTGACCTGGGGTGACCTGGGKTGACCTGGGGTSCTCAAAGGCAGCCAGTGGCTGACCTCAATCAACTCAGTCACTTTGAGACCTTGTCAAGGACCCCTCAGGTCTCTTCAGACAGTCTTAGTGACATCTAGGCCTCCCTGAGATTTTCTTGCATACATCTCAGGCCTTCTCAGATTTACTCAATCCAACACAGCTTCCCTGAGGTAGATTTAAGAAAACTCAGTCAAACATAAGCTGCTTGTGATTCTCTGAGGTGACTTCTGGGAGCTGTGAATTACCCTCTGGCAATCCCAGGATTCTATGGCAATCTGAGGTGTATTCAGTTGAATACTGGTGGTCTGAATCTGCCTGAGGCTGTCTGTGTTCTCCTCTGTCATCTCCAGGTGGCCATGGTGTCCATATTTTGGCTATAAAACACAGAAGTTCTTGCAGTGACCTGGGTGACCCTGGTGACCATGCATACTGTGGTTGCTCTTTTTAACCTGAAGCAGCCTCTGGTCCAGAGGCTTTTTCCTAATGTACTACTCCTGGTCTAGGCTGCTATAGGTGTTTCCAGCAAGAACAGTCCTTTTCACTATAGAGTCTGAATAGTAATCAGCTGTTCTATAGCTCATGTGTTTCACATCCTTACATGTACTTTCATACATACAGATACTATCCTGTCATGAGATGTTACTCTGTCTTAGACTCAGTATCATACATGTATAGGATATAGATGACTGTAATACTTCTCATGTTCACTGATGTACTTACTGGATGATTGAGGATGAATGATGAAATGATAGTATCATATGCACAGTGAAGAGTATACAGTGAGACTCTTAAGTATACATATACATATGTAGTATAGATATAGTATACACTAGACTGATTGATACTACATTGATACTATGGTGTAGACTATAGAGATTGTGACTTGCTAGTATCTTATAGTAGAAGACTACAACTGACTAGGATTTGCTTCTTTACAGGTAGGTGAATTGTGATACTGATATAGTGAGAAGCAAGAATATATGAGAAATAGTAATATGTGAATATTGAGCTGAGTTTGAATTGAAATGCTTAGAAAATTTGTGGGTGACACTACTCATATTGTATCTATCACTCATAATTTTCTCAGAGTTTTTGGAATTTATTCTGAGTGTGGGAAAAAAGATCGGAGCAGTATTTTGCTATTTGTGGGCTTGTTTTTGGTTGTTTTGCACTGCCACTTCGCACACCATATCCTATGAGTGGTCCGGACCCCTGGGAATTTTTTCAGAATTTTTTTATATTTTCATATAGAAAAAGTGTCATGTCTCGGCGAGTTTTTTGCATTTTCTGGGCGCATTTTTTAGTATTTTGCACAGCCACTTCACACAGTATGTTCTATTAGTGGTGCGCACCCGTGGGAATTTTTTCAGAATTTTCCGAATTTTAGGTATTTATGGTGTACCACCTAGAGTAGTGCCAGCTTTGACATTTGATGGATTGATGGCCAAAAAAGCGCCCAAAGCGCCCAAAAATGCGTGGTAATACCCTACCTAGCCAGTTGATTACCTAATAGCAAAAAAAGCGCCCAAAAGCGCCCAAAAATACCTGGAAAAGCAGACCTACTGAGTGTGGGAAAAAGGAGAACCTAAAGCGGACCTGCAGTCTGCCAATGGACTGTGGGAAAAGCATGCCTAAAGTGTACCTACTGACTGTGGGAAAAAATAAGTGCTAAAGCGGACCTGTGGTCTGTCAATAGACTGTGGGAAAAAATAATGCTAAAGCGGACCTGTGGTCTGCCAATGGACTGTGGGAAAAGCATGCCTAAAGTGTACCTACTGACTGTGGGAAAAAAGAAATGCTAAAGCGGACCTATGGTCTGCCAATGGACTATGGGAAAAGTATGCCTAAACTGTATCTACTGACTGTGGGAAAAAAGAAATGCTAAAGCGGACCTGTAGTCTGCCAATAGCCTGTGGGAAAAAGGAACCTAAAGCGGTCCTACTGAGTGTGGGAAAAAATGGGAAGCCTGAAGCGGACAAAAGGCCTCTAAAACAATTTCAAACTCTGCCAGATGCCGGAGTTTGGCCGCTTTGGTAAGCAGATGACCTCCTTCCATATTGGGAAATAGGGAAACCGCCCTAGATACCTGCTAGACCCTCTAAATAGGCCTGAGGGCAACTACCCTCTCTGAAGCTTCGTGAACTGAGGGCAACTATCCTTATTGAAGTTTCAAGGCAGCAGCTACTGGTGCTAGGAGTGGATGAACTGGAAGAACGACTGGGAATCCGCAGGACCAGCCTTGCTTGTGAACCCACCCCAGGAACTGCCGATGTTTCTTCCTCATCATCTGAACTAGCTCGCTTCTTCCTCTTGCGATCCTTAGGCTTGGACAGAGGGTTTTTCACTTTCCCCTTTCTCTTTTCCTTCACTTTACCCTTGCCCTTGGCTTTCAATGACTTGCGAACCGGCAGTTCATCGTCCTCAAGCTTGTCAACCTCCTCCTCACCATCTTCTTCATCCGAATGTACAACTCTAGTCCAACCATGAATTCTCCTGTCTCCTGGTCCTGTTCTTGGCTTAGCAGTGAGAAAAGTGCAGAAGCTAGCAAAACACTCACTGGGTGCATGCTCAATTACCACCACCTGTTCGAGGTCGACATGCATAAAGCCTGGGATGGAGTGACCTCGCCAGTCTATATTATTATCCTGCCAGAACGGGTGCAGGTCAGCCACCGCCTCATTCGCAATATGGTAACCATTGCGAACTTCGCCATGAGCTACTGCAACGACAGCTGCCCAATCGATCTCCAGTGAAGGCGAATCCACCAGCGGCCGATCAGGGGTAGCTTCATCAGGAACATGTGGAGCATTTTCGTACCACATCTGGTAGGAGTAGTCTAGGTGGTGTTCCCAAAAGAAAACCATGGGAGGAGGAAGGGTGATGGGTCGTGAACACCCTATCCAGACACACCAGGCTAGAAATTGACAGTCAGCCTCGCTGGCTATATCATCTAACCTCAACTCATAATCCACTTCACTCTCACCAGGATACCGTTCCATAGTACCTAAAATGCATTGAAACTCATCGACAAACCAAATTACTTCTGCTTCAATCTCAGCATGCGGATATCAGCTTGTAGACGCCTTTGGACGGGATGGACCTGCTTTCGGAGCCATTAGAAGTCTCAGGAGGTGGCGTAGGAGAGGCAGAAGTCAGAAGGAAAGAGTTGTTGATGCTTGTGGGTCCAAAGTTTGAATTGCAATGAATTACGCAAGCCCCATCATTTGTAAGACACAGCCACATCTTATTTAGGTTGCGATGATGTCATGAATGAAAATCATGATGTTGTGACAGAAGATACTTGCATTGCGAATGTCCCTCACTCCGGTACTCCATTCCACTGGTCCTTCAAGGGCTCAGGACCCTAGGAAGGGGGTAATGTTATGATGCTACCATTTTTTTGCCTACTCCTCATCCAAAGTTCCTTCTTTTATCACTCTAAATGCACAGACTCTCTGGTTAGCCCCTATTYGCATCCAAGCACCTGCCCAAGTGCCCATTCGCAACTCGTATACATGTTCACATATTGCAATCGTCGTTACTACAGTAGAATACAACAGTACGTACCTCCATTTAGATACAATAAGCAGTATATAAGGACTCTTGTACCATAATGCCAACCCGTTGGCTAAATAAATTGTTCTTCTTCTATATTTCTGTCACTCATCTTTTTGCTTACCTCTCTAGTCTCTGTCTCGTCTCATTCTCGTCTCTCTCATCTTGTCTTACTCAGCTGGAAGTTGTAATGACTTCTACCTATATTCACTAGTGAACACCATTCATTCACTATTGAATCACAACATGTATATATCTCTATTGCTTGTTGTCATCAAAATACTGCTCAGTGGCTTAGTCTTGACACATTCTCATTGCGAAGTATTCTATTATTACTTCATTCGCTACGCTTACTACTGTTCTCAGACAGAAATGTCGAGGTCGTAACAGAATGGCTATGCTAGTGGATGGAGATGGTAAATCCTCCATGCGATTCCGGGAAGGCAGATTATCCACCAGTGTCAGCCCAACCACAGTAAGGGACATACTCAGTTGGTAGAGGTCCTCCAGTCGATTCACTATGCAAGCATCATGAAAAGGGTCCTAGTCTGTATGGTCGATAAGGTGCTGCAAGCACAATTAGCTCTGACAGACGGAAAATAAGGAGCAACTTATGCAAAACTTGTTGCAAAGAACAACACAACTACTCCCAGTCACTCACATTGCCTTCAAAAATCGCAATACATCTGTATGACATCAGGAAAATCCACTTTGAACCAGGCCATCTGAGGTGTTCAAAGTCTACTGTGGAGTCTATGGTATCCTAGGAAATTCACCATCTCCTGGGAAACTTGAGGTAACCTGGGTAACCTGGGTGCCCTGAGTTGATCTGAGTTGACCTGAAGCTGACCTGAAGTTGACCTGAAGTTGACCTGAAGTTGACCTGAGGTTACCTGAGTTGACCTGAGGAAACCTGAGGCAATCTTCATTGACCTGGAGTGACCTGAGATGACCTGGGTAACAGTGATTGATCTAGRTGATCTAGACAACCTAGGCAACCTATACTGGAAGTGTTCTAGTGCAGTGATGAYGGAGTGRGCTGCTTATGTAAGCAAMAAAACTCRTCCTWTAGACTCAGAATATAAGGGTTTGTATTGRAAATGTAYACAATGTATACAAGAATCTAATCAGAWCATWGAGAAWTGAGTAGKTYWCTATAKAKTKGTATWKGTTTAAATWYATWTGTATAGTTGTGACGGAGTTTTGAATAGAGTTGATTAGAATTGTGTAGTTATGACAGAGTTATGAATATATTTTGATGCCCTTTTAGCTCAGTTGGATTTGTGCAGCCGTTGGACAATGAATACAGATTTGAAAGTAAGTCATAAGGTCACTGGTTCAATTCCCACTGGTTGCATTTACTAATTAGTTTGGTACAGACTTCACCATTGTGTAAGACTGCTAATTCAATCACTACTAGTTTGTAATCACATGAAAAATAAGTATCTGAGATGAGAAATGATTGTCTGTGAGAATACCTTTTTGGCTTAGTAGTCTGGGCAAACCTGAGGTTACTCCAGGTTGTCCCAGGTTACCTCAGGTCATCTCAGGTCACTCCAGGTCATCCCAGGTTACTCCAGGTTACCTCAGGTCTCCAGGGTTACCAGGGAACAAGCATAAAATCAGACTTTAATTTTGGAAACCTGGGGGACCTGGGAGACCTGGGAGATATTTGTTGACCCTGGAAACCTAAGATGCCTTTCTAGCTAGGGTGTTTTTCCTGATGTACTATCTGTCTCAATGACTGTAGTCCTCTGAATTGCAATATTTCTATAAGTTTCCTGTGGTTGCATTATGATATTTCCAGTAGCAATGCCACCAGAAACTTCAGGGAAATGTGAAGCTCCAAAGCCAATCATTGTCAGTTTTGAGTCATCACTTTCATGAAGGAACTGCCGGGAATTTAGACTGGGATGAAATGGATCAATGTAAGTTACTAGGCTGAGCAGGAAGTGATGTAAATGGTCCTATGCAGCTAACAAACTATTTGTAAAAACTTGATGGAAAGTCTTCATCAATTTGATTCATTGAAGCAATCATTTGATGAATTCTATACCTCGTGGTAAGATAAAATAGAAGCTTGTCCAAAATACTAGTTTTCAATGCAGTTGTCAATGATATGTATGCCTTGGCACAATGATAATTATCTTACAGTTGGTTTTCATGGTTGAAGAACAGACAGCTGTTGCCACAGCAATTACACTGTGACAGATAGTGAATCTTGGGAAGCACTTCCACAGAATGTGGCAAGAAATAATTACCTGGTCAGCAACCCAGTCTCTAGATATGGTGTGAACTCAATTCATATAATAGAGAATCAATACAACACATATCTATGGCAAATAAAATCAATTTATCAATCAATTGAGCTATCCTGGTATAGTTTTATTGGTTAGTGTGGGGTGAAGCACTAGTGGTAGGAAAATTTCTACCTCTTGGAAGGGGCTGACCTGCGTTGTGTAAAAAGCTTTGTTGTCAGGAAGAATGCAATGAAAACATCAGTACAAGCTCCTAGAATCAACTAATCATTATGAGTTATAATATTAGAGAGGATTTACTTACCAATGACCAGGTTCTTCAATATGGTGAGATTAGTTAAAGATGAGTAGCCTATAAAAGATACATACTGTAGTGATAAGCCAATCATATTTATCCACAAAAGTTATTGAACCATCCAGAGATATTGCAATAATACTCATGGTCACCTCCAAAATGCAGCGAGTTATTGTGAGAATAGCAAGAAAACTTGCAGTAATCATGCTTCCTGTATATTTCCAGACCTATTATGGTTTCATGAATATCCTGGCTGATCATGAGACTACAGGTTACCTACTCTAAAGATGAAAAAGCTCTGGCACAGCAAAGCAAGAATGCTGCAGGGTATGAGGGCCACAGTGATTGGAATAGGCATTTTGAGAAGAGCTTCTGGATTGCCAAAGAGTGTGACTAATTCTCTATAGACTCCAGCTGTTTTAGGAATTCCATCCACTATATCCATAAGCCTGTGAGCAGAGCATCAGTCAATCATGCAAGTATGAAAAGCAGTCTTAAGATGTAATGTACTGACCAGACAAAAGCAACCTATCATGAATAGAAAGCTAAACAGACATGAGCAAAATCACAAAAGATATTGGTACCAAGCATTTGAGGCTCATTCTGTCCTCTGGAAAGTAGTGATAATACAAATATGCCTTATATTGTGGGTGAGATTCTCAGGAGAATATGATTAAATGAAATACAACTCACCTGAACTGTAGTCACCCCAAGTAAAAAGGTGCTAATGGTGAACCCAATGAGCAAGGGCCCAAGTGTTTCATCCACTCTTGCCATTGCTGCTTGTTCTGGGGATACTTCAGTATGGATTCAGGGAATTTATATCTTGCTCAAAGCTGATACATCAAGTATCTCATGCCATAGCTATTACCAAATTTTAGTTGGTTTCTAGGTCATTATGATGTCCATACAGAGCTTTACAACACTGTCAAATTCTCAGGTGCTCTGATTCATGGCTGCTGAGAATGAATGATCATGACTAGAAATGGTCTAATGTTGATAGTTTTTCTGTGGCTTCACAGAGCTTTCGAGATAACTGGATTACTATTAGCTCACTTGTAACAGTATCACTGGCTTGATCTTGATGGTCACCAGAGACAGGATGGGGTTCCAATTTGAAATATTCTAAAATAACAATGATTATGATGGTCTTTGATAAGTTCATTGTTGACTAAGTGCATTGCCTCTAATGACATGCACCATTGCACAGAGTTTAGTAGTCCTGAGGTGGAAAAATGTGGAAAACCTCAGAGAACTGTAGGTAACAACACTTCATGTAAGAAATATACTATAGGCATGTCATTATAATCATCTACATGCTTGAGTATCAACAAAAAGTGCCACTGACAATCATAACTGGATCAGATGAGGTTACCACCCTCCTGCTGAGTGAAGAGCAAATGTCGAACTCTGTACTGTGCAGTGTGATGAATGTGATGTAAAATATAAAGATCCTACTGGGTTGTTGATCAAATGAACTTCATAAAGGTAACATCATGATATTCAGAACTACCCAGAACATACTTGCTCCCATTCTGGCAGTAAACTCTTCCTTTTTTATTTTGAGAAATATCCAAGTGGCACAACAAGCACAGAGATGGCAGTCAAAACATCCAAGAGGACCCAGGGCAGGGGCCATCAGGAAAACGGGGAAAATCCGCTATTAGATTGTAACGGAAGAGAGGTCTGGTAAGACCTTACATGTGCTGATGGCCGGGTCTGATCAGGCTCTGGCATGTATACCGTCCCTTAACTTTACATATAGGGCAATAACAGGGACCCTACTAATTTCCTGATGGGGGGACAAGCAGCGGGTGCCCTTGACAAAAAGTGTGGCGTCAGTAAACATCAAGCATCTTTACAAACATCTTTACATAAGTGGGTAGTAGGTACAGAAATGTGACAATTCATTCATGCAACATTCATCAAACATTCATGTTGACATCTATTCTCTGAGAGTATCCGAGAGCTTGACTTCAAAGACAGTATTGAATTTCCTGAAAAGTCAAGAATTTTGAAATTATTTCTGGCCCGGGATTACAACTTGAGTCTTGAGGGCAACTTGAGGGCGCCGCCAGATGAAAACAAAACTCAATGATCATTGCTATCAAGCTATCCGTTGGCTACCCGTTCCGCAATAGCGGGCCACTGCGTTGATGTTGCTATACGGATCTGCGTTGAATACTGTAGGGACTGGTTTAGGATCTATATGGCCCAAGGCACTCGAAGGCACTGTGCTGATGAGACTTTCATGATGATATCATAATAAAATTAAATCACATCACTGACGCGGATGTCTCTCCGTCTGCCTCTTACCATTTCCATCTTCTCACCCTCATACCCCCCATAGCCGTTCCTATTTGACCTCCCCGAGCTCCGAGTCCATGGCTATGTAGTGAGATAGCTTTAATCTATGGTATTGATATTAACACCTCCGATTCGTCTTGTATGATCACCGTACTATCCTCGCTCATACACCTTCCAGATCTCCTCCCGCAGTCACTTCTATGATCCATAGATATATCCCACAACCTGTCTCATTCGTTGCTTCTCAACCGAGTTCACAGCTGTGTATAGCGATAGTCATCATCATACACCTACTACCGCCAGTGCCGTATGCAGCCGGACATATAGCACAGCTGTCCTGAGGTAGTATGTACTTACTTACAGCGAGCCACATACAATACCTACAAAGGATGTTTGTCATTTTATTAGCATTCAATTCGTGTTGAAACCGGGATATTCAGCCTGCTGCAGTGGGTGCGCAGCGGTCGGACCATTTCATTGATTATTTCACAAACACCGCAAAGTGAATTGAATCCAGTGTGTGGTATGGACTTTAAGCTTAAGAGTGAAGACGACGGGCCGATTTTGAGTAAACACTAATACTACATATTTTCTCCAGGCCCCTCCGAATACCCCTGTATATGTCACCCAAATGTCACCTGCATCCTGCTCATAAGTTACTGAAAGAAACTGAGCTGAGTGAGAGATTGAAAACGTCAAATTGATACTGGTATATAATGACATGTAAATACGTAGCAATGTGTGTATATAGATAGGATGTGCGTAGAGAAATCATCGTTGAAATCAAAATCGTCGAACTAATACTAATTACTGAAGTCATCATCGTAGAAAATCGTAAACTGTAGACGTAAAAAATAGGGTATAATCGTGCGGAATCATTGTCTGTGGCGTAGAGCATAGCGTGTAAGTAGCGAAAGCGTAAAGCGCGTGAAGATAATAAAATATGTAGTAGGTTAGTGTGTTATAATAGTAAAAGTAAGAAGTCAAAGATGAATAGAATCGGCGAATCGGAAACAGAGATTTTTTGAGATATAGATATCAGATATCTGGGGTATAATGAGGTATCTGTCTGTAGAAAACGCGGCGAATCGATTACGAAGCGAAGCGAAGTGTGGAGAGATATGAATGAGGAGGAGAGAAGCGCGAGGCGAGGGATAAAGGAATAGGAGAGATGTGGGGAGGTTGGGAATGGATGGCGTGGCTGCAAAGCTTTAATGATGATTAGGGGGAGTAAGATGATAAATAGGGTTTATATAGCTACATAAGGAAGAAGAAGGCTACAGGGGTGAGCGAAAAAAGAAGTAGGAGAGAATAGAACAGAACAGAAGAAGAGAATAGAACAGAAGAAAAGGGTACGGGAAGAGAAGAGAAGAGTAAGCTGAATTCCGAGGGAAAAGAAATCCGAGATATCGATAGTATAGTATAGGAATAGAGATGCGCAATCTAATATAATTTCATGTGGCGGGGCGAGGCGGAGAGGTGAAGTGAGGTGACGCGGCATATAAGAGGGAAGTTAGCACAGGGGAGGGAAAGGGGAATGGGGATGGGCAAACGGAAAACGAGATCGACGATCGAGGAACGGAGGCAGAACCGGATACGGAGGGAAATGCGATGAGATGAGATGAGATTAGACGAATGTCCTAACACAACGCCCACACGCCGCTCCACTCCACGCCACACCATGCCACAAGCTAACGCCAAGCTAGAAACCCAAAGCACACCAATACAAAACACGTGTTTTATCGATGTCTCTACCCTACAACGTGGATCTAGCGTGTAGAGTAGCAAAGGGTGCTAGTGAACCGAGAGTCGAGAGACGAGCATAGACGATAGAGAAGCCGGCTGATGAGTGGAGGGAAATGAACAAGCTTTAATTAATAGCTGTTCCTCCTATCGTACCTCCGTGAGCTGGAATGAGAATGTTTAGAATGTGATCTTCCGCGAGCATGCCCATGCTTGGAAGATGATTTAGATTTTGATCGCGAGTGTGTGCTGCGTGTTGGACTCGCGGTCGCGGGACTAAGTGGACTGGGACTCGAGCTACGGAAGGAACCAAAGAGCTTTCCGAGCCACGACTTGGTAGGCGACGGCTGGCTGGGATACTGTGAGGAAAGGAAGAAGATATCATTAGTTGTTATGTGGGTGAGAGGGAGAAATAAAACGCACGGTTAGTTTAGAGTTTGGAGGATATATCGTTAGTCCACCCGTAGCGGCTGAAGGATACGTAGGAGTAGCAGGCGAACGTGAGGGAAGTGCATGCCCGGCAGCAGCGTATCCACCTATGGTGTTCGACCGGACCGGTGGTTTTCGTGCAGGCTGCGGCATGACACCAGGGGGCGGAGGTGGAGGCGGAGCAGTGTACGCATTTGATCTCTGAGGGTGAGGCTGGGCGAAAGATGTTGTAGACGATGTAAAATGCGACTGAGATGAAGAGCGAGAACGATGACTGTGACGGGGCGGGTTCGGGTTGTAGTACGCCGCCGTTGCTGCAGGTGCCTGTGCGTACTGAGCATATGGCTGGGGGTAAGGGTAGGTAGGTGCTGGTGGAGGTGCTGTTGGCTGTGGGCGTTGCTGGTGGTACGGTGCGGTGAATGACCGATGAGGTGGAGGTCTACCTGTCGTCTGCGGCGTCTGCGTCGTCGACGTCGAAGGCAGTCGTCTCGCAGCTGCAGCCGCTGGTGTCGTCGGATAGAATGGGTTGGCTGGTGGATATTTCTCCGTCTCTTCGATCCAACGACCAACGCTTCGCAATTTAGCTTCGTAGTGAGCCTTGGCTTCGGGTGAGTAGTCGTATTCTGTCATGATTATTAGAATGAATAAAAGTCGAAAGCTGAAGAAGTATTATATATGAGTGAATTAGTGTGGCGTTTGGCGAGAATAAGTACAGGAGAGCAGGAGACCCCAAATGGTGGAGGTAAGAGAGGGTAAGAGTCAAACGAATTATAGAAAATTTCTTCCGCGAGAGAAGCACGTGATATACTCCATTTAAGGCAATTTGAATGTCTGGGAAATGCCTCCGTTCCATCGCCGTTCCAGTTGCCTCCGCTTTGCCACTTGCCTGCCACTTGCTGACATCGCTTTCGAATTCATTCTCGAGATAGCTGGAATATTCTGCAGACTATGAGGTTCTTATGCTGCAGAATGGAAAGTCAGGAGGTATCACTCCGATGCTGACTCGGGTTCGGACTTTCTTCGGACGCCTGTGAGGTTGCTGAGAAGAACATGCAATATGAGTCAGACGCAGGTTAGACGGATCCCACTGGCGAGCCTTCTACATTTACATACTCGTATACCTCTGACGCCGTCGCCTCATCTTCGTGATGCCCGACAATCGGAAGTAGGCGACCAGTAGGCGGCCAAAAATACTCAGAACGAAAATACTTTCAACAAAGATCCGCCATCTTCGGTCTTGTCAACTTCTCGGAGTCTTGTCATCTGGTGTTCGTGCGATAGAGAAGCTGAATAGCACATGAATACAGCTCGCTGCGCCCCACACCATCGCTCGATGGACTTCGGCGGGAGAGATAGCAACCATTGGCCAGACTGATGATTAATGAGGTTCAACTGGGTGCATCGTAATAGCGCCTGGATAAGGAGTACGTTGGAATGCAGTTTTGTACGAGTACAATGAATACGAGGTCTAGGTCGATTGATGAATACCGGGCCACAGTGCCTCAAGTCATGGATTGCAGCATTCTCGACAAGGAGTCTCCAGTAGAGGCGTCTCCTTTCATGACAGCTTTATGCTTGTCAAGGAGAACCTGAAAGCGCTCTAGTGAGCTGAGCTGCTCAACTCAGAACGGTGGGTTGCTGTGAGCCTGACGTGGATGATGGTAGTTGAATTGGAAGGCGCTGCAAGGAATGTACAGGCTGTTGGCTCATGACCGCAAAATCTATAGATATAACTGCAAGTGAGAGGGAATTATTAGCACAGCTGGAGAAGGAAGAGGATGATAAGAAGTCACCAAAATTTTCGTGCACTTGAAGAATGCACTGTACAATTGTGGCAGTCCTCGAATCCTCGAACTGCACACCTCAGTCCTTTGATCCCCAAGAAACCCACTACGCATCATGCGATATCATAATCAGAAGAACATAATCCTATTCGTATTGTCATTAGCTAGGAGCATGGCAAGCATGGTGCAGGCGTGTACCTTCTGTCCCACAAAGTTAATCGTACATTGACTCTGATTGTCGCCTTCTTTCCTCACTATTCCACCCGAAGACCCACCAGGTCGGCTGGACCCACTACCATTAGCACCCTCATTGCAGCTCTTTACTCCACCGGTCATCAAATCATCTACATCCCATTACTTGAGGATCGTGCGCAAGCTCCCACTAGCCAGCTCCCTTCCATCCGGCGAAGATTGCGTTGTACACGCTCCTCGACGGCGCCTCAACCACTCGACAAGCATACCAGAGTTGCCATTCCTCCGAACAATAGTGTCAAGGGGACCGGCAGTAACGAGCCGACCGTTCAGACTTATCGCTACGCTGGTCACTGCAGCGTCAGTGCTGAGCGAGTCAGGGTCGTTGATGGCGAGCACCTTCGTAGTGCCCTCCATCAGATACGGGTGGTCTTGTAGGGACCAATTGGACGTCGAGGGATATCTTCACATTGGGATTGAACAGAGCAAACTGTTCTGAGCCGTGAACTCGGCTTCGAAGAGGGTATCGTCGAAAGGTTGGTGTCCTCTGGAAAATTTCTCGTAGGGGTGTTCATAGGAACTGAAGAACGCGTGCTTTGGGGATGTAGTAGAGAGGGAATGGCGGCCGGTCCAGTGGGATACGGTAGAGTTGCGATCCGTGTGAAGAGGAAGGAAGTGGAGGTCTACCAGGACCCGAAATTGAAGAACCATCTGATTCTGGTGCTGAGACTGACACTGGAGGTGTAGGTTTAGGCATGGTGTTTAGATTGAACACGTCTATGAAAAATGCAAATGAGAACGCGTGAGGATGTAAAAACAAAACCACGTACCAGCTCCATCCGTTTTCATACACTCGGTCTTTAATTTTTTGGATTCCGTGTGTCCACAGGACAGTCTCCATTATACAGTCTCGCTCCCGGTCCCGGGCCAACAGCAGCAGAATCTGGAGCGCCAAAGGATAAACCACTATAACGCAAGCCGTGAATTTCAGCCCGCAAACGAGCTCGCCCTGATTCATATGGTTGGCGAACGTTTTCGTACCAAGTATCCTGTCGTTACAGCAGGTACCTGTACGTACTAGGGACGTGGCTGGGGTAAGGGTAGGGAGGTGCTGGTGGAGGTGCTGTTGGCTGTGGACGCTGCTGGTGGTATGGTGCCGTAAATGACCAATGAGGTGGAGGTCTACCTGTCGTCTTCATCATCTGCGTCGTCAATCTCAAAAGCAGTCGTCTCGCAGTGTTTTATTTCAGCGTCTCTTCAATCCAACGACCAACGCTTCGCAGTTTAGCTTCGTAGTGGGCTTCAGGTGAGACATCGCATTTAGTCACAGTTGTTAGAATGAATGAAGTGAAAAAGCTGAAGAAAATATGAATGAATTCGACAAGAATTCGAGAATAAGGGGTGGTGGCACGTTGGTGGAGATAACACTCGTCGACGACGAGTAAGTAGAAGCACGTGTCGTACTGCCGTCTCCGTCTCCGTCACGGTTCGCCTCGCTTTGCCACTTGAGCACTTGCTAATACCGCTTTCGGATTCGTTCTCGAGCTCGCTGGAATATTCCGCAAACTATAAGATTCTTACGAAGCACAATAGGAAGTTGAGAGGTTTCACTCCAATGCTGACTCGAATTCGAATTTCGGACAGCCTGAGAGGAAGATACACTGTACGGGTGGTGGAGACGCAGGTTTGGAATCGCTGATGAGCCTTCTACGTTGACTTGGACAACTTACACTCGTCTGCCGTCGTCTCATCACCTTTATGATCATGATGCCCGACACAGTTGGACGGTAGGCGACTAAAAATACTTGCAACAAGTTACAAAGGTCCGTTTCCGTTCTCTGAGTGTTATCATCACTTATCCATTTAAGTTCCAGGTATCTTATGGCATTCGTGCATAGACACTCAGTAGATCAAGTATGTACAACCTGCTTCTCCCTCTCAATCCCCGCAACACCGATATAACTTCTGCTGTCCTGCTGCAGCTAACCTCCACTGAGAAGAGAAGTAATGCTTCTCGGCCATGGAGTTGGAGCGAAATGGGATGGAAGCGGTAGGGAAGAGGAAGGAAAACGAAGAAGACTCAAAAGAAGCTGGTGGACAACACTAGTATTATTCTCCTTCATAGAGGTATAAGAATAATCGGTCCATTATCCTCGCTCCCATCAATATTATCAATACCGACACCAAACCCACTCATTGAATTCACTTTGTGGCATTTGTGAAATTGCAAAAGGATGACTGCTCTGCACCCAGGCCGAATGCCTCTGTCTCAACACAAATTGAGTGCTTATTCAATGCCGGGTGTCTCCTGTAGCTACTGCGTATGGTACGCTGCACTACCTCAACCAGACCTGAACCTCAGGACACCTGCATTACATATATATTGCCAGCTGCATGCGCTAGCGGCAGTACAGCGCCTCGAAGGTGTATGCTCGGAGGTGTGTGATAGCTATCGTCATACACAGCCGTGAGTTCAGAGAAGCGAGAATACGAAAGGTTGTGGGACTAGGATAGATCATAGAAGCGACTGTGGGAAGAGACCCAGGAGACGTACAAGGTACGAGGGGATGGCGATCATACAGTATTGAGGGGAGATGCTAATAGCTATCGCTCTATACAGGCATGTCCCCGGAACCTGGAGGGGTGCGAGGGGACGACGAATAAGAATGGTTGTAGGAGAAGATTCAATGGAGGCTGGAGTGATAACGCATGAACAGAGAGGTAGAGAGGCACTTAGTGAGGTGGTTTATTGAAATAAGTTGGCATCCGATGTTCAGATTCCGTGTAGCGGATAACGGAAGTGAAAGCTTAAGCTTAAGGTGAACACCTTGTGATTGATAACAGGACTTTCAACAGAACGAATTAGAACAGCGTCTGGAGAATGAGAATGAATATACTAGACGTCATGGGAGGAGTAGGATTTCTCGTCACCAACCTGCCCTATCAGGAGGGCTTAGGGCAGTTGCCAGTGCCTCGTGTCATGGCTGGGTCATGGGTTCTTTGTGGGTTCTAGATCGGTTTCTCAAGCTGTCCTAAAGTATTCAATGGACGGACCGATGTAGTGATGAAGCAGCCGGTCCGAATGTTTACTTGCTGCATCATGGCTTTTGACATGCTGGCAGTGCTAGTGAATTCTTGCTCGGTTTTTCTCACCCCCACTCTTTTTTTCTTACCATCATCATCATCCTTGTATCAACCAAACTTCACATTTTCATTGAACAGAAAGCTGCCATGGATAAGGCTGGTGCTAAAAACAAGAAGGATTTGGAGAGAGCATTTGATGCAATGATTGGACTGGGAAATCCTCAAGCAACTTATAATTACAGAACTCCAAAGAAGACACCTGCTCCATCATCTGGTGTTGGTGACACCACTCTGTCCAACCTTAGTCTCATGCTCAGTCTTGCCAAGGATGCTGGAGGAATGCTGGAGAAGATTCCATATGTTAAGGGTGCTGCAGGCATCATGGTTCAGATCCTTGAAATGAAGGAGGTGATGTACTTTATCTTCCATATGCCAGCTCTCAGCTGATTATAATTTAACTTCTGTGTAGAGAATCTCAGACAATGAGGAACAGTGCCATGACTTGATTGACCATGCACAATCTACAGCCAAGATTGTCTTTGAACATCTGTATAAGCTATCCAAGTCTCCCAGGACTGAATATTTGGAGGGTCTTAAATATGATTTGGAAACATATGAAGGGTATGATCATTCCTGTCTTCTCTACCTATCTTATTACTGAGTGAAATCCAGGATTCTCAATAGGATCTATATTTCTATTGAGCAGTATACATCATCTACTGCCAAAGCAAGGGTTAAGAGGGTCATTGGTAATCAAGAAATTGCTAAAAGTCTTGAGAGACATGAGAAGGCATTGGATAGATTTCAAGGAAACTTTCTTGTATGTCCTCTAAAACATTTGGAAATGATTAAAATCTCATTTCCTCTTAGATGGCCCGCACTATACAAATTCAGATGGGCATAGGACAGACAGATTCTGAATTCTCATCTGCAATGTGAGTATAGTAATCATTTGTATTGGATTGATTACTGAATGGTACTATAGAGCTCAGCAAAGAATGCCCAAGCATCTCTTACCTGCCCAGCCTGTATACTTCCTTGGAAGAGAGAAAGAGAAAGAGCAGATCATGAGTGCTCTTCTAGGTAATAAGCCTGCACATGTTGCTATTCTTGGAGCAGGAGGAATGGGGAAGACAACCCTTGCTGCATCAGTTTTGCATGACAGCAGACTCAAGGAGAAATACACCAGATTCCTCTTTGTAACATGTGAAGGTCTGACTTCAGTGGATCTTCTTCTTACTAGCATTGCAGAAGCTCTTCAACTCCAGCTTCAGCATGATAGATCCACTGCTTCTGGCAATCAAAAGCAGGTCTCTCTTTATGACCAGGTCCTCACAGAGTTGGGGCAGGAGTCTACATTGATATGTGTGGATAACTTTGAGACTCTATGGGAGTTGGACTCTGCTCAGTATGAATCAGAGCAAGTCTTGATTCAAGTAGCTGGAGTTTCTAGCCTGGCCTTACTGGTGACAATGAGAGGCAATCAGAGGCCTGCACCTATTGAGATTGCATGGTCTGAGCCACTTTTGTCACCCTTGCAGAAGCTTGATGCAGTTATTGCACACCAGCTCTTTGAAAAGATTGCAAGATGTAATGCAGATGAATATGCTCAGAGACTCATGCATGCTGTGGATTACATTCCACTGGCTGTATCTTTACTGGCTGCTATAGTGCAAGATGGTGGTGAGGACTCAGAGTCTATGTGGAAGAGGTGGGAGGAGAAGAAGACTTCCATAGTGAACCGGGGAGGAGATCACAAATCAATGCAGCTGGATGCATCCATTCAGTTATCCATTGAAAGCCCAGCAATTAAGAAGTACCCATCTTGCTACTATGTCCTTTGGATTCTATCATTACATCCAGATGGTATCTCATCTTTCATGATGGAAAAGCTACAAGAACATCTAGGAAGTGAAGTTATTTTGAAGGATGCACTTATTGTGCTATGTAGGCGAGGCTTGGTGAATGTTCAGGCAGGAAGATATAAACTGCTATCACCAATATTGCTATACTGTCAAGCACATTTGCAAGCCTATTCAAAATATAAGTGCAGTGTCATTGGGTGTTACATTACTATATTTGCAGAAGAGGAAGCACCACTTGATCAAATATCTCTTCTTAAGCCAGAGATGATCAATGCCCAGCATATATTGCTCTTTGCATTGACAGAGAGAAAGGAGTCTCAGTCAACAGAGACACTTATTAAATCTATCATAGGGCTTACACAATGCATGGTTGAGTCTAAGCTATTTGCAAGTCATTTAATAGACAGAGCAAGAAAACAAGAGACCATAGTGGACCCTGTCTTGAAAGGAAGGTGCCACCAATTGTATGGAGAAATGCAGTATTGGAATTGTCATTATGCTGAGGCACAGGAAGGTTATTCACAGGCACTGGCAATATACAGGCAGAGACAGAGTGTGCTTGGCCAGGCCAATGCTTTCAGAGGGTTGGGAGATGTGCATATGAGATTGGATAAACTGGAGGATGCAGAGAAATCATACAYACAGGCTCTGGACCTTCAYAGRCARRCACASAMTGTGVTTGGCCAGGCCAATGATYTCARWGGGTTGGGAGATGTGCATATGAGATTGGATAAACTGGAGGATGCAGAGAAATCATACACACAGGCTCTGGACCTTCACAGGCAAGCACAGGAAGTGCTTGGCCAGGCCAATGATCTCAGAGGGTTGGGAGATGTGCATATGAGATTGGATAAACTGGAGGATGCAGAGARATCATACACACAGGCTCTGGAYCTTCACAGGCAGGCACAGGATGTGCTTGGCCAGGCCAATGATTTCAATGGATTGGGAGATGTGCATATGAGATTGGATAGACTGGAGRATGCAGAGAAATCATWYACACAGGCTCTGGACCTTCACAGRCAGGCACASKMTGTGCTTGGCCAGGCCWATGATTTGAAWGGGTTGGGAGATGTGCATATGAKGTTGGATAGACTTGAGGATGCAGAGRAATCATACACACAGGCTCTGGACCTTCACAGGTATGCACACTCTGTGCTTGGCCAGGCCAATGATTTGAATGGGTTGGGAGATGTGCATATGAGGTTGGATAGACTTGAGGATGCAGAGAAATCATACACACAGGCTCTGGAGCTCTATAGGTTTGCACACTATGATCCTGGTGCAAGTTCCATTCTGCTATCTTTGGAGGAGCTCAGGAAGACACACTGAGAGTGATTATGGCAATTATTATATGGGACGTCTCCCTTTACTGTGACTCAATACATGTATGCCCTCATCTCCATTTCTATAACCATTTCTGGCACTAACATCCTCTTAACATTTCCCAGATTTTTAGATGTAATCCTTCACCTGGTGCCTGTACTGACCCCATCATAGAACTATATTGCTCTATTTTGTCTGGAACCCACAAGGAAATTTGAAGTTACATTTTACTTTCTGATGTATGACATAAATGATAATGGTTATATTTCCCTCTTGTTATATTTCTTCTTTTTCTTTTTTCATGGTATGTATCCATTT